>PVHP010007440.1:0-56480 GCA_004024765.1 Zapus hudsonius
TACCAATATTTAAGGAAGAAATGTTGCCTCACTATTCCCAGTCTAGACTAAAGAACACTTCCTAAATAACCATATAAAGAAAATTTACTATTGATTTCAAAATCTGGCTCTGTTATGAGAATGAAAATTGATATCGTTACTGCTCATAAACACAAAAGTAAAAGTACTTTGCCAAGAGTCATCAATAACAGTAAGACATACTGCTTTGTGAACATGACCATTTTATTCCAAGCATTGAAGATTATTTTTATTACTTGAATGCCAATCAGTTTAAGTAACTGCTTTAGTAAATAGAAAAATGCTTAATCATCAAACAATTGCAGAAAAAATATGTAATAGAATTTCATCATTCTTTCATATGAAAATTCTTAACACACAGTGAATAAAGGATAATCCCTCCATATGATCAAGATAACCACATAATGTAAAATATTTATAAGTTACTCTGAGAGTAAAAGCAATGATTAATAAATATAAGATAAAGATATTTAAAAGAAATCAATTTTGTTCTACATTGTTGGGACAGCTGCATACCCCACACCTGGGGACATACTTGGAGCATACATGACGTTCAATATTTAATTATTGTTCATATTTAAAATAATAAAAGAAACTTTTAAAACAAAATGCCAGTTGGGTCTTAGACTCTGCTTTGGTACTGGAGTACCCTGTAAAACAGACTTAAAACTCACCTACCATGACTCAGAGAACTGAGAGAGCAGGAAGATTATAAGACCCATGATGGGGGAGAATATCCAGAGTCATTGCTCCCCTCAACAACAACACACAAAGGAAAAAACTGGCTACTTCTCATACAAATGCTAACTCCTATGGGGAGGAGGGAATTGGGGTACCATCACAGGATTTGCTCGCACATGTATCTAATTACTGACAAAAAGAAGTTTATATAAAAAAGCTGAGCATGGCACATGGGTTTGTAGACACCTTCTACAGGGAGCGGAGGCGATAGTAGAGACCAGGGGATCACTGGCACTCACTGACGGACAACAGCTGCAGGGTGAGGGAGAGATCCCATTTCAAAGAAATACATAGATGAGGACACCTGTTCTGCCCTCTACGCATGGAACACACAGATCTGCACACACATGTGCATACACCACACATCACATGCACTACCCCATGAGCATACTCTATTCAGAGAAAAGAGGGGGCAAAAATAACTTGGTGAGGAGGATTACCCTAAAATATAGAATTTGCATATGAATATAACTCTCTAATGGCTAGAAGTACATATATATATATATATATATATATATATATATATATATATATTTAAAAATATGACTGAAATGCCTCCATAATAGAGAAAATGAACAAAACTAGAGCAGAAAATTATTTTTCAGAAATATCAGGCAACAATTTTCTGGCAAACAGAAAGAGAAGCAGTATTATCTCCATAATAACTGCCATTAAACTATTGTGGCATAATATTGCTAAGAAAAGACGTACATGAGGCAGGGGAGATGGCCTTTCCTAAAAATTATTTCACTGAAATACTGACCAGCCTTACCCATTTCACTTGTGATGAGGGAGAGGAGGCAGAACAGCATGGTTTACAGTGATGGTTTCCAAAGACGAGAAAGAAAATATCTCTCTGTGAGGTATAATTACTCCAGACATCCTTGGAGAAGATTCCATTTTATTTGCATTATGAGCTAGATAAATGAGACCTAAAACACATCTACAGAAAACATCTGACATTTTCATGTCTTGGATTTAAGAAAAAAATATTCTAAACCTTTTGGGGTTTTTTATATTAAATCAGAACAGTAAATATAAACTATTAAATAAAAATAAGCTTAAATATATAAATATAAAATATCTGTCTCCTTTTTTAGACTTAAAAAGAAATATTTTTTTAAAGAAATAATTCTTGAAGTTACTCAGTTACAATAGTTTTGGAATAATCTTGCCCACAACTACCTGTCTACAGTCTTCATGTGCTCATCATGTACAGACGAAAGAAATGCCAACTATAGAACCTGAGATTTGCCTAGATTCAACTGCGATGGCTTTTCACATTCACTTTTGTTCTCTGATATGCCTTACCCACTGTGCAGGACAAAGTGATTTTTTTAACACAATTTGGATGTATTGGTAATAAACCAAATGGGAAGGGTATGGGTAGCCCAGGTGGTTCAACAGGTTTGCAGCTAAATGGATATGGATACATTCAAAAAGGTAAACCATAGGAACTGCAGGCTTGAGCTTAGACTTCTCTTTGCATATATATGGCTTGATTTCCAGATCCATCCCAGAAACCTCTTAGAGCCAGCCCCTAGAATCCAGCCAGACCAAGGTGACACCTCCTTTAAGGCAGGAGGCAGGAGACAAATTTTAATAAATTCTTGAATCTTCTGTTCAAACTATCACAATCTCATCATGGTTTCATTATTTAACCAGAAGCCTTGGTCCATATGATGCAGGAATTTTGGTGTCCAGGTTGTCCCCCAGATTTATGAACCCCAAGTTTTGGGTTCTTTCCTAATTTTTAATGAAGAGTAATAAAGATGGACTCAAGAAGGACAAATTATGAATTATTGAATTTTGGGGGGGGAGAAATCACAAATTGTAGAGTTTATTTAAGGGGAATTAGGATCTGGGAAGGAAGGAAAAACATACTTAAGGATGATGGAAGTTTAAGGGAGAAACTGGTCTATCTGCAAGCACACGGAAAGTAGTTTATCATTTAAGAGAAACTGAAGCTTTTATAAAGACAAGTTAGAATACATTTAAAGTAATTTAGGATGGAGCTATTGGTCTGTGGCAGCATGTATGTTGTCATATGGGTGGGCAGTTGAGCAAATCATGGGGCTCAGTTACCTTATCATAAATGCAAGGATGCTAATATAATCAGGACAATGAAAAGTACACTGTAACCACCTTCTCCCTCAAAACAGCATTCTGCCCTAAAAATTAGTATTAAATTCATCTTACAGAATAGTCATACCAGACCTGAATAATTTATTGAACAATGTATTTAAGGCATAAATGAAGACACAAGAATCATTGGTCCAAGGGGGTATCACTGGGGAGCCAAAATAACAGCTACAAAATGTTGTTTGAAGGCAATAAAAACTATTGACATAAAATATGCAAGACTTAAAACCTTAGATGAACCAATCTGGGAATACCTCATTACTTGTCGGATCCAAACACCAACTAGCTACAAAAATCCTGCCATCTGTATCTCAGAAAGTTCTCCTCTCATTGCTCTGTCTTCCTGCTTCGACTCCCTCACTGAGTCTCCCTGCCTCCACCAGCTTGTTACATTAGTTAGCTTCTTCTCCAAATTGTCCCCTATCATCCTTCTTTTTATTTATTTTTTTTCATCCTTCTATATCACAAAACATGAATGAATTATTGACCTATGCACAAGAGCTGCAAAGTGCCTCAATACTCATGAGAGGAATTTTTATGTGGTCTATGGAGTGATCAAATTAGTTGTCTTTCCTTTTTTATCATGTTTAGAGTAAAAGTGAATTGGTCTAGAGGGTAATTCTAGTTTATGTCTTTTATAAGTTTATAAATATATGTTTTATATATGGGTGATTGAAGCATAGGTGTCTAATACATGACTTGAGAAAAACTAGAGATCTAAAAAATATAAAGCCTTTGGAATCATAACTATTGCTATGTATTTCTCCACTGACTTGACACCTGGAATCCTGAATAAACAGATCATCCCATCTAACTCTGAGAGTATAGAAGTGTAAAACTTCTGAACAAAACAAGCAACACTTTTTTTACTATTCTATATTCTCAGATCTCTGCCAGATATTTTATTTAATATTTCAAATAGGATTCATGTAAGATCGGTCTTTGAAAAAGTGAGTTATGTGTTTTCTGACATAGAGAAGTGAATATAAATTGCTTTTCTTTTTCTTCCTTCTTTGAAATTGTTATTTACAATATGCTGAATGTATTTTAGGCACTAAATTCAAATAAATATGTCATAGTTCTATTTTGTAATTCCTTTTTTGAAATCTTGGTGGATATTTACATATGTTGATATGTTAAAATATTCAAAAGATCTATCTTTAAAGCATTCATATATATATATATGTCATAATATGCTTTAGCTAAGAGTAGAATTTCACATGGAGCATTAATCAAAGGAAAGAAAAATGACAAAAAGATAAACAAAAATAATTTCACAACTAGCATGATTTCTACACACGAGCTCAGTGAATAAGAGACTGAATTCGAGACAGAATAATCTGTGAACCTCATAAGATCTCATGTATGAATAAAATTAAAAGGTAGAGGAAGAAAGAGGTTCAGAGAAGAGAAATATCCAAAGTAATATTCTGTACATTCCATGATCTAAGATATTATTAGCACAAAGAATCTACAGTTAAGATTTGTCATTACTCTCCTATTGTAGTTAACTTCTCAACATTGCACAGAAAAGAACCAGACCAAAAAGCAGCTTTTGTGGAGGAATGGGTTTATTTTGGCTTACAGACTCAATGGAAAGCTCCATTATGGCAGAGAAAATGATGGCATGAGCAGAGGGTTAGACATCACCTCCACCACAGCACTGTACACAGAGGCAGGAAGGTGTGCCAAACATTGGCAAAGGGAAGCTGGCTTATAACACCCATAAGCCTAGAGCCAACAATACAGATCCAACAAGGTTCTAATTTCAAAACTGCCATCAACTGGGGATCAAGCATCCAGAACAATGTAAGTTTATGTGGGACACCTGGATCAAGCCAATATGTTTCCCCCAAAATGGTCTTTTGACATGGTTATTCCTCCTGGCTAAAGGCAGAAAATCAAGCTGGAACAGAAACAGCACCAGACTAGGAGATATGTTGGTTCTACTCCATTTGTTTGCATTTCTGTCTTAATAGCTACATTAACTTTCTTTGCTACTATGACCCCTGAAACTTTCCCTCACAGAATTGTCCTAGTTTTTTACCCCAACATATAAAATGTTCAATTAATGATCTAATATGAATTCAAATCTCAATTCTCATAGCTTACATACTCATGAGGTAAGCTTGATAGTTTACTGTATCTTCTTGAGAAGTTTCCTCATATGTAAAACAGACAAATGTATGATTTTTAAATTGGTTAGTATATGTAAACACATCTCAACCATACCTTCCCTACATTATCCATGCTGTCACAGGGGCTTGTCGTTTTCATTTCATCATCTCTTTGAGCACTGTGTCAGTATCATTTCGGCTATAATGTACACATCCTACTAAGCCTTGATTCTAGATGCTTCTTTACATGTAAATTATAGATTTACATGTGAATTTTTTGCATGTAAAATTTAATAATAAATTTTTCAGGTGCAATAGGCTCGGATTCCTCACTGGGTTTATCACTTTAGGAAATGTATTTGTTCTTTCCTCAATTTTCCTGATTCTTCTGTTTATTAGAGGTTTTTTTTTCTGGAACTTAATATTGGAGAATTGCATCACTGTCCTCGGGCATATTTTAACTTTGTCAAAAAATTCTTTTCATACTTAAGAATTTAACTCATAAAAGAATGAATTCAATGACTTATCTACATTACAAATCTAATGATACATTGACAACTTCCAGGAAGTAGTGCATACCAGAACTGTGTTTGATCCCAATGAACTACAAAGGGTCTTAAAAGCATATTTTTTTACATATAAAATATGTGAGTTGATGGTTAGATTTTCTTTCCATATCATGTAAGAGAAACAATAACATGCAAATCTTAGGGAACATTTCATATTTTCTTTCCATGAACTCTTCATAGTCAGCAAAATTTGCTTTCTGAAAGAGCGTCTGTTTTTCTTGTGTCTGTCTCTCTCTCCCCACCGTCTCTCTCAGTCCATGTGCAAGCAGCATGTGAGGTATGTATACGCACATATGGAATATGGACGTGTGTGAAGTTGCATGCCCATGAGCGAGCCAGAAAACGATGTCAGAAATTCTCTTCTATTGCATTTTCTGCCTTGTTTTCCAGAGGGAGTCTCTCGTGGAATCTACAAATGCAGTTCCCAGCCCTCATTAGTGATTCTCCTGATTTGATCCTCCTCCATGCTTGTGTCACAAGCATGTGCATATTTATGTAGCAAGTGTTCTTACCAGGTGAGCCAGCTCATCTACTCAGCCCTGAGATCTTTTTTTTTTTAAAGAACAGGGCTCATCTTATCAAGCATCTATGACATCCACTTGTCTCGAAAATAGTTGTTCCTTGGGTTGGCAACACTTACTTATGGACCACTTGTCTCCTTCTTTGATTTTCTGTCCTTATTTTTCACTGGATTTGTCAGAGAAAATTCTGTCCTCATTACCACACCACATCTCTAAGTTGAGGCAGTGTCTCCCAAGTAAATGCAATTGGCATTGTTTCTGTTTTCACAAAATTGTTTAATGATCCACCTACATGAATATGAGGGAGAGATAAGATGAATCATTTTGATACACATTTCAGATATGAGAGTAAAAATCCTTTCCATCACTATTATATCCAAGTTACAGTTTGACAAAGACTTAGAATTCCTTATTAAAATATGTTTCCAGATGGACAAGATTGTCTTTGAGATGTGCTCACCTTGCTATTTTTTTTTTTTTTTTTTTTGCTTACACAATTGGTTGAGACTTCAAACTTGGCAGACAGATCCTGGGTGAACAGATTCTGCCAGGGGATATGTTCTCTTCTATCTTTGGAAGCATTTAAGAACAAGCTTAGCACCAAATACCAAGGATGTTTTCATGATCCTAAGCTTGGACTCAGTGTTACTACTACCACTGTATTAGTCAGAGTTCTCCAGAGGAACCAGCGGCCACTCAGTCCACGTGGCTGAATGCCTCAGCAGTCCCAATCCAGCACTGAAGGTCTAAAGGCTTCTCAGGAGCTGATGGTCTTCAGTCCTGGCTGGAAGGCTGAGGAAGCTTCATTCTGATGCCAGTGAAGGATAGGTGAGCAAGATGGATGCATGTCCAAGTTACCACAAGCACCAGCAACCAGGTAGGAGAAGACAGAGAGATTTCCTTCCCCTGGAACTTCCTTACATCCTGCCCCCTTTAGAGTGGGCCACCCACTCTGGAGGAAGGGCTCACTCTACAGAAAGGACATCCTCTTTTAATTGATCCTTCCTGTAAGCAACCCCAGAGGGGAGGAGAGAATGCAATGGCAAGAGAATGGAGACGTGTGCTTTCAACAATATCATCTGGACCTTAAGCAGCCATGACATCACATGACCTCACAGCAGCTGTCATTACCTGAATAAGACTTGCGCAATGTTGAGCTCATCAATACTTATTCAAGGGTGACAGAGAAAAACAGTCTAAAAATGAAAGAGGGACTAGTAGGATAGAGGGATGTCGTAGTCAGCCCACACGCCCTTGGGATAAATACCACACACATAGAACAAGGAACAGGCAGGAGCCAAAGAGAATTTCTTTTCCTTTATATAGCCTTAGGGTGGGGTCTTACAACCCTTCTCCAGACTTAATGGCTTCCTGAGTCTCTAGAATTTCCTTCCTGCATGGCCCACACAGGAAAGGATGTTTATTTCCAGCTTCTTTGAGCTTCTTTATATCCTGCCCCTTGCCTCTTTCCTCCCCTCTTTGCAATGCTACCTGAGCCTTGGAGGGGTTGATATATATGTCTCCTTTAGTACTGAGCACTCAGCAGTCACTTATTGTCAGCACTTTGACCAGTTAGTGTAATCAAGGCATCTGTAAAAAGAAGCTTCTCTGAGTAAAGGTGTGACTAGCACTAATCTATGGGTATAAATAAAATATAAATATTTTGTGGTGAATTTGGTTGGCACAACATATCAATTTAGTTTAACAGCAGCTGTAGTTTCCCCTATCACACCTATGACCTTCACACCCATAGGCTTTTAACTCGGTTTTTAGTAGGCATGAATTCCTTCCTGTGGAGTGGGCATCAGATCTACAGAGAGCAGTTTATTACCACCATATTAATCAAAACACCTTCTCTACTGGTTACACACAGACGTTTGTGAGAGATGCTGAGAATTATCCACTTTTTTGCAGTTATTCATTCTTAGTCACTCCAAATCCACCCTCCCAATGACCACTGGGCAGAATTAAGTGCATTTGTAGTTATTTCTCATTTTTCACCACTTACAATTTTGACAAAGGAGTATGCATTGTACAATTATCTTTGTATCTTCATGTCTCAAGAATGACCTTTTCCTTTGTTAGAAGAAGAAAATAACTGTGGCCTGAGAGAACACAGGTATCCTCGATCCTTTCAAAGAAGTGGCTTCTCATTTCTATTCTTGAATCTTTTTTCTGCTTGAATTCTTTATTGTCCCTGCTCACAAAGGATAATCCCATTTTCAAAAACTCTGATGTTACTCAGTTTCAATTTTTCCCCTTTCATCTGATTTTATTCATTTTCATTTCTGTTATTTGTAACAAAAGAAACTCCTGACTTTTCCTGAAGGTGGCTTATTCTGAGGGAGCCATCAGTTTTGTTTCGTTAGAGTTCAACTCCATGAATATAATATCTATACATAGGTTTACATAAATATATCTATGTGTGATCTTTTAAAGACTCCCTGTTTCTTCTTTTAGGTCAAGATAATCCCAGATAGAGTGAAGTAAATAAAGAGAATAAGTTTAAATGTTTTCATTTTAACTATAAGATATATCTGCCTTAGGAAAGATACTGCTTGCAACTTTAAATCTCCTGAAGTACAGTGAATTGAGGGCAGGGAAGCTAATAGAAAAAACCAGTCAGGAGAACAATACGTTTATTGATTATTCATGAAGGAGATATACATTTTCTTCGTTTCTAACTCTTCTTGTGCTTGCAATGTTAGTTTGAACTAGTCACCTTTGTAATTGTTGATACGAGTGAGACAAAACCTGAAGGTCTTTCTCATAATTCAAGCGTATAAGAAAAAAATGTCCTACATCTAATAATTATAGTTATATTCCATATTTTAACCATGAACAAATCTGTCCAGATTGGGTTTATTCCTTTTTCCCACTGTGAATATACATTGCTAGGTAATTTTTGCCATTTCTATACATCTTCCCAGAACTCTGCACAACCAAGGTGGAATGTGGCCAGGCATAGATCTGATGATCATATTGAAAGGAAATAATGGCCTCATAGGGGTCATCTGATGATCTCAGGTGAAAAGGAGGCTGCTCCACAGTGCAGTGAGCTTTTCTTGCCTTGGTGGATTGTAAGGTAAATTAAGGCAGAGAATCCCAAAGGGACAGAAGCTTTTTCCTCCAGCACATGGGGTTCTCCTCCTTCTAGTACTGATGGAGGCTGCTGCCATTGAGATCAGAGTATCTGGTAGGGTTGTTCTAGCCAACCATCAAGGAGAGCTATGTCATCATTATCATATTTAATGGTGACTAGAACGTGCCTTTAAAGCATGTCATTGCAGTGTTCACGTAAAACACACCTGTGGGAGATGGAAAGACCCCAAGGTCTAGGCCTGGAAACCTCAATGTCTATGATTTTGTGACTGACCAGAGAATAAATAAGCCTCAGGGATATGAGAGGTGACTGCATGGTCACAGAGTTACAGTTACAGCCAGAAAATGAACATAGCTCCATTAAAGAAAAATGACCAGGAGCAGGTCACTCATCCTGGATTATCTTCTTGGCCTTTAGATAAGCTTTTGAGCTTCCATTCCTTTCTTTGTTAAGAGCAGAGAAAACTGTCTCAGTACTCAGGAGGCAGAAGTAAGAAGCTCCTTATGAGATCAAGGCTACCCTGAGACTACACAGTGAATTCCGTGTCAGCATGTGCTAGAGAAAAAAAATCCAAAAAAACAAACAAACAAACAAACAAAACAGTGATTCTCATCTCAAGGGATATATTTATCTCATGTGGGCAGCTTTCATGCCTCCCAGGATTACTCAGCTATTCCTAGTATGTGTGCCCATTCAAAGTGCTGAGAGACTTTGATTGGCAGTGGGTTTGAAAGGCACAAAATGAGACAGTCCTCAAGTACCTTCCAGAATGTAGAAATATGTCAGGCCAACATGTTGAGAATCCAGCGCCTTAGAGACTTGAAGGTTTCCCAACATGTGATTTCATATCCAAAAAAGGTACTTCCAGAATAGTAGAAGAAATGGGCATTAGTGGGGAAGATTAAAATGTTCACCAGCAGGAGTGAGTTCAAAGGAACTGATGTTTAGGAAATGGGGGTTCACGGTATACCTGGTTGGATGGGCAGCAAGCCTTCCATCTGTGACTGAGTAGATGTCCTCATGTCCTGGCTGAGGATCATCCTTATGCAATCCTGCCCTCTAGATATCATTCCCCTTACATTGTCACTGTGAGGCTCTTACTGTAATGAGCCTGGGGCTTCAATCTGTTTGGTAGTGCCTCTCTTGGAGATGTTCTGGAATCGTGGCTCTATTGCTCACTTTATAGATGCAATAGGCACTTATTCAACCTTCAGATGAGGAACCTAAGGGGGTTAGTTTTCTCTGCAGGTGGTTTTACTTTGCACTGAAACATTGAACACTGTCTTGCTGCCTTGAAGCATGCTGTGTCTGGGCATCATCTCTCCCAACCTCTGATAGGCAGTGCTGTGGGCACCAAGGGGCATTGCAGCAAAGGTTCAACCCACAATAAAACCACTGGGGCAAAAACCACTGTGCTATGATTGGTCTCCGTTTATGAACACTAAATAATAGGTTGAGCTATGCAGAGAAAGTAGGGAGTGTGATTTATATCCATGGTGGTTAGTTTAGTATACTTTGTGTGGATTTGTAAATCTATTAAAAATTTCCTCAAATTTTAAGAAAGTTTTAAAAGTTGAACTACCATATGTCCCACCAATTTTATTTCTAGATATAAATACAAAGGAAATGAAATCACTGTCTCAAAGAGATATTTGCACTCCCTTATTTGTTGAAGCCTCCATCAATATACTCAAGATATAGAATAAAATATGTCTTTAAATGCATATGCACATGAATAAAATATGCCATATACATACATATATATGAATGAATATGAATAAGAGTAAATATATAATTCAACCTAAAATGAAGGAATTCTTGTCACTTGCAGAAATATGGTTGTACCTAGAGAACATTATACTCATTGGGGACCAGGATTTTTTATGTAGTTTGAACTCCATAGACATATACAGACTTAGATGGTACTTGGTACTATATAAACATGAGCACCTTGGTGAGTATCATGATCTAAGAGATTATCATAATAGTTGACATGGTTTCTCTGTTGATACATCATGAGAAATAAGGCTGGGCACACCCTTTTAATCAAGTGAGCAGTGTGAGTCCATAAACATCTTAGAAATACCATAACATACAGAACAAAAGAATAAATAAGAATAAATCCATGTGAGGTTTGACCAAAAGCCAAATTATGTAATTATAAGTAGAAACAAAAAGGGGAGGATGAATTTTAATTCTAAATCTTGATTTTAGTATGATGAATTTGTATTAAAATCTACTGATTTTCCCTCCTTTCCTACTCATACCTGGAATTTATTCTGATTCATACAAGGCTCTACTGAGCCAATGATATTTTCAGTTTTGCAAATAATTTCAATCTTCATAATCGTGTAGATATACTCACTAAATGCATGTCAGAAACTTAATTTCCCAAATCAATATCTTTGAGAGATTGAGGTCTGAGGAAGGTCTTTAGGAGTTAGGCAATACCCCCATGAGGGTTTAGAGGAGTAGTGAGTTTTGTCTTACAACCATATTAGAGAGCAGCAAGAAAACTCTTGGTGGTCAGCAGTACTTATGTTTTGGACTTCATGGCCTGCTGAACTGAGAAACAAATCTGTGTTGTTTCTAAAATTTTCATGCTCAAGCTTTCTCTTTAGCGTAATAGCGCAAGGTAGATTAAACACACTTTCTTACTTGGCTTTTATTCCATAAACAAGGAGATGGGAATCATCATCTAAATTACACTAAAAAATTACTAAATTACATCTAAGTTGCACTAAAATTATTAGCCTTATGCAATAAAGATTCTGAGGATGTTAGATGTGGTGGCTCATACTTATAATCCCAGCCCTCAGGAGGCTGAGGTAAACGTAGGCGAATTGCGCTGAGTTCAAGGTTAGCCTGAGGTAGAGCAAGAAAATGCTACACCCCCCATTCCCAACCAATAAATAAATAAATAAAACCGATACTGAGAAAAAAAAGGTAGAACTCTGTATTCATGTAGGAGAAAGTCATAGCAAAACCACCATCAGCTGGGGATCAAGAATTCAGACACATGAAGTTTATGGGGTACACTTGAATTATACCACTACAACTGTTTGTCTCTGTGCCTCTCTAGTTCCTTTGTGTTTCTACTTCTCTCTCTGTCCTTTGCTCATCAATCACTGGCCAAAGGAAAACCCTAAATATAAATTATTATGGTTTACCAAATGTGTATGGTTTTTTATTAATACAGTTATATCTCTCTAATTTCCTGTCCTCAAAACCAGGCCAGTGCTTGCCCATGCTCTATGAGGTCTTTCACAATTGCCTCACTTATGGAAACTATTTTTACTTCTTTCAGTGCACCGTCCATCACTTTTGTTATTTGTGGTTAACTTGAACCTTGTCTTACTGTAAATTGGCCTATGATTCAGAATCTATGAAATAGACACTGAGACAGTATTTGTTTGATATGATTCTGATGACTAGAAATTGAATGGTTCAGTTACAAGGTGATTTGTTCAAGCTTTTCTAGTAAGTAAACATCGGGGTTTTTCTTGCCTGTCCCCCAATGGCAACAGCCTTCTAGACCCTCTCAATGGACAGTTTTCCCTTTAGTAACAAAGCCAATGACAGAATTGAGAGGATGCCACCTTGGAGGGCCACAAAATTGAAGACCAGAAATAACCTGGGCATAGGGAGCAGCTTACTACATGCTTTCTAGCAATGCTATATTTCCTGGAATTGAATCTTAAATTTTTATTAATTCCATGCACATTTTATGCTTTAAATTTTTCCTTTACTAGTCTGATTACCTGTCTCAAAATGTATGTATCCCTTGAAGATGGATTGCATCTGGGAAGCTCTTGAAATAGACACTAAGCCAAATACAACTGATTAAGCATTTACTTACTTTCTGATTGGGAGGAATTAGTTATATCAATAAAATTGAGTATGAGCAGCTTAATTGGTGGGACCACAGGCTTCATTAATTGCTGTAATATACAATGTTGGTTCATTCAATCTTCCCAGGTCTAACAACAGAACAAATTGCACTTACAATTGTTCACAACAATAGCAAGATCCATACCTCCCTAAACAGCGGGAATAATGAGCTTCAGTGAATGAAAGCCTTGTTCTCATTTGTACTAAGCTGTGATCATTATTATAAGCAAGAAGGCAGGTCCATGGGGTTCAATAATGTCAGAAATTCAATTTAATTTTCATTTATCAGTTACTGTCTGAAAGTGATTGTGCCCACTTTTGGCTGTTAGGTCATTGAACGCTATTACTACAGAGAAATTTGGCATGACAATAGCTCTGATAGAAAACATGATTCATATCTTCTTTATGTTTAATAACTCCCCTATGAATATACAAAGAATTGTATATTGCAATTCCAAGGTATAGTTGTCATTGCAGGCACAGTATTGATTAAAACTTGTTGACTCCCCAAGTAGTTCCTTACAGCACATTTTTAAGTGAATTCAAAACTTAGGTTGGAGATATATTTGAGATATTTTTCATTGACTTTTATGAAGTATTTTGGTTTGAACTGATAATTTTCTTAAAGCTCTTCATCAAGAAAATAGTTTTAGCTTATATGATATTATGATTTTTCTTTCTGGTTTTTTTGAGGTAGAGTCTTGCTCTAGCCCAGAATGACCTGGAATTCACTACGTAGTCTCAGGCTGGCCTCGAACTCACAGCAACCGTCCTACCTCTGCCTCCTGAGTGCTGGGATTAATGGTTTATTCCACTATCCCTGATTCCTTATGATTCTTGAATGAATTAAAATACCAGATAATATAAACAAGGCTTAAAGATTGCAGTTTGCTTATGGAATTTGGACAAATACAAGGCAAAAGACCTGTTGCCAAGATCTAAAGAAGCTATAGCTAACTAAATACACAAAGAAATCATGTGTATATTTTAATGCTCTACTTGAAAATGAAGTTGCATTTTGTTTAATTTATTTTACCAAACATTAGAAAAATCTTCAAGGAGTATTGAAAAACTAAACCACATTATACCCAATTGTATCTTTTCTCAGTGATGGCAATTTAATTCTTTTTGTAATTATTTTTAAGGAATGTATTCTCTAAAAACAAGCTATGGTGAAAGTAAAGTCTTCATCTTCTTGGTCCAAAGATACACCTCACTTACAGAAAAGGCTCATGAAAAATTATGAACCTTAGGATTTAACCAAGCAACACCTTGGAATAGATAAATTGTGTTGATGTAAGTCCCCAGTAATTAACTGTGAGTCAAATTCTGGTTATCAACAGATATTCACTGACTCATAAGCAAAGGTAATGAACAGAATGTTACTGTAACAAATAGTTTATATTGGAGTATAATTACCAAGGAAGGGGCATAGAACTTGATGATATTTTAATGAAGACTGGGATACTCTTCAATCTAGAATTATTCATCACAGAAGCTCATTAGTAATTGCATTCTCTACTGTAACAAAATTCACTCAAGAAAAAAATGTAGAAATAGCTAACTGATAATTACCAGTGTACAAATAGCAGTACATGAAATTTCCCTATAATCAACTTTAGTATTCTTAATAACATTTTAGTTAGAATTCAAACTAATGAGAGCATCATGGCATGTATACATAATATTACACATAGATATAGTTATATACATAATTGGATATATGTCATTTACTTCCTTATATTTTTAATGAATGTTTTATTCAGTGACACTTTCTTCTCTATAAATGCAACTATAAGGTATTTTTATTTTACTAGACCTAAAAGAAGATGAAAGAATTCAGAAAATGGCAATAATATCTAGAGTTATTTTTCAAAAGATAGGCATTTCTCTGTTATCTTAAGTAACTATGAAACTTCACAGATAGAATTAACAAATTTCTTAGACCTTGGTTTTGACATGCTGAGACAGTCAAGGTGACACAGAATTCTTAAAGTAAAAATATTCTGGACCAAATATGATTTCCAATTTAATAGAATAAGATTTGGTGAAAAATATGCCAGTCCATAAATACAATGAAAACACTACTTCGATTGTCAAAATTACATTTCTGAGGGTGTTGAAAATGAATAAATGCTTGTAATAATCTGAATAATGTTCGTTCATAACAAAAGAATGAATTAAATGAAAGGTTTTTTTCACATTTTTTGCTCTATCGACAACCCCTTCTGTCCAACTCTGCAAGAGCCTCATAAAATTCATACTTACAAACAAGACAGCCATGAAAAATTTGCAGATTGTCAGTCACACTTAGAACTATGTAAAAAGTATCATATCTAAAGTATAATTATGAAAACTGATTGGCATCTATCAGAGAAAGTTTCACTCACAGGACTTTCTGTACTTGTTCTTACAGAGATTTTACTTGAGGAAAAATATCTATATTAACAAAAAATATCAAATGGCATCAAATGGCAGTAGAAACTATTTAACTCCACATCTGCTTTATATAATCCTTATATAATGGTATGAGTTAGAAAAAATTTAAAAGAAAGCTCTTGGAAGTTACCTGCCCCTATATATTTTAAGACTACATGTGGGTATGTGATACATGTTTTCATGTGCATATCTGTGCAGGTGTACATAGGTGTGCAGGTGCAGCCTCACAGGTGTGTGTAAATAGGTGGAAGAGAAAATAACCTTGGCTGTAAATATGACACAATGCCAGATAAATATGATCAATGAGTTCCACTTTATTTTTTTTTAGACAGGGTCACTCATGGACCTGCAGCTCATGAGTCGTGCCAGACTGGCCAGTGAGCTCCTGGGATCCTTCTGTCTCTATCTCTCTAGGTCTGGAATTACAAGTGCATGCCACCATAGCCAGCATTTTGAGTACTGCATGTTGAATTTAGGTCAACATGTTGCAAGGCAGACACTTTCCAGGAAATGACTCTAAAAAGGCAATATAGGCATGTATTGTTAGGCTAAGACATGGGCCTCCACCAATTGAAAACCCTGAATCTCTCATTCTATCCTGCTGGACCTCTTACATAAGAAGTTAAGACATGATCTCACACAAGAAGTATTTGACAAAAGCTGAGAGGCATGGATTAAGTCAATTAAGGAGTTTTAAATCTAATTGTGGGTCTATAATAAAGGGTTTTGAGTGTATATTTGACAAGAAATATGTACTTGATGTAATTAGTCAAGAATTTCATGAAACAAAAAAATACTAATCACATAGCAACATCAGAAAACAGAACAAAAAACTCTGGAGTTTGTGTGGGATACTGATTCCTATTTTTTTCAGTATTATTAAAAAGTCTAGTTTCAGTAGAAAGAAAGTGCATATAAAGAAACAGGAAGTGTAATCCAGACATAGGAAAAAGAAAGTAGCTAAGGAAGCCAAGATATGGGATTTTAAAGTGGAAAAATAGGTTTATATCAGCTATTATAAATATTTTTGAAGGACAGAGTTAAATAATAGGTATATAATTAAGGAACTCTACATGAGATAAGAGTAGGGAAAATTTCCTGAGTAAATCTCCAGTAGCTTAGGAAGTGCAATAATCATTTAACCAATGGGACCTGATCAGGCTCAAAAGCTTCTATACAGACAAAAATACCATACAAAGAGCCAATAGACCCCTACCAAACTGGGAGCTGATTTTTGCCAGCTATAACTCAGACAGAGGCCTAATTTTCAGAACTTACAGAGAACTAAAAAATAAAATAAAATAAATGAGTAATAAAAATTCAAATTACCCCCTCACAAAATGGTCCACTGATCTCAACAGAGAATTCACAGAGGAAGAAACACAAATGGCCTTTATTCACTTAAAAAAGTGCTCAGCATCCTTAAGCATCAGGGAAATGCAAATCAAAACCACAATGAGATTCCACCTTACTCCAGTAAGAATGGCAATCATAAAGAAAACCAATGGCAATAGTTGCTGGCAAGGATGGGGGGGAGGGGGGGACCCTCATTCACTGCTGGTGGGATTGCAAGCTTGTTCAACCACTTTGGAAAGCACTGTGCTGTGAAGACTCCTAAACAGAATGGTCATATAACTACCAATGGACCCAGCTATCCCTCTACTAAGCATCTATCGGCAAGATGGTACATCTCAGTATAGAGACATTTGTGCAACTATGTTAACAGCAGCTCAATTCATAATAGTCAAGAATTGGAATCAACCCAAATGCTCATCCATGGAGGAATTGATAACAAAAGTGATACGGGGAAATATTGGCACAGTTATATTTGTTTTTTACTGTAGAATTTCCCTCCCACCCGAGTTTGTGTCCTCTAATGCAAAAGAATTATACACCGGGACAGAAATAATTTTATTACACATTTATTCTAGATTAATTAGTTAAGGAGAAAGAGAATTGGATGGGGAAGCCCCCCAGTAACCACGTGGTAAGTTATAGAGTTCTCCAGCCACCAGTGTGGGGAGAACACGTTGAGAGTCTAACAGAACTTAAGTTGTTCAGCTAAATAAGCAGCAGAAGAAAAGCTAATAGAGAGCTCCCATCATGAGAAAGAGAGATTCATGAGGGAAAAAGTCTGGAGCTTGCCCCCACCCAGCCATTAGCTGGGGTGGGGTTGGCCTTACCTTCCAAAGGCCTGGATCAAAGGTCCTTCTACTCCATTGTCATGTGGGGGAAGAGGCCAGCTTCTTCTAGGGAAGTTAATTTAAATTCTTCCCAGGTGATTCAGAGAGACAGCTGATTGGTTCATATTTGACCAATCAGTTTTTAGCCCTTAAGTTGTAGGTCTAGCTAGACACCTTCCACTCAAGGGGAGGGTCTGCCTCTGCAGATGTCTGACCATCACAAAACTATGGTATACTTACATGATGGAATTTTACTCAGCCGAAAGGAAAAATGACATATTGAAATTTAGAGAAAAATGGTCTGACTTGGAGCAGATCTTATTAAGTGATCTCTCAAAAGAACAGAGAGACAAAAACTGCATATTCTCCCTCATTTGCAGTTCTTAACCAGGTTAAACATAAACTCCATGCAAACCAGTTGGGAGAAGTGAGAGTTTGTGAAAGAGGCGTAAGGAATGGGGGGGTAGGATGACTTAAACATGAAGCTAAACCAAAATTGGTTCAAAATCATAAAATCCGCACGTACATAATGTAACCTATTGAGCAAGTACTGGGCGTCATCTGGCAAGAGGGGCCTTGAATAAAAGAGGAGAAAGTCTAAGCCTGTGAAAAATTGATCAGTCTGACAAATACTGGTTCCAGTCACTGGCTCCTTCCCTCACTGAGCTGTTAACCAAAGTGAACCATGAGGTCCCAAAAACAAGAGAGGATTCTGTCAAAGCTCCTGAATACCCACCCCAGGCCTGAGGCAAGATCCTGTTACTGAAGAAATCACAGAAAGCCATGGATCAGCATGGAGAGACCCTGCGAGGTCCAGGATGGTAACCAGTCCCCAGATGGTAGTCTTACAAGGAAAGGAGAGATATGATATGATGGAAAAATATTTGAGAGAAAAATGGCATGAAATTTTGCAAAGTTAATGAAAAACATAAGTCTATGCCTTCAATAATTTTAACAAGCTCCAAGTAGGAGAAACTCAGAGGTGCCACCTGTGACACATTGTAATAAACCTGTCAAAGGGAGAGCCGAGAAAGCAGAAAGAAATGTGAAGCATCGCATGCAAGAGTTTTGTAAAATTACCAGGTCACCTCTCATCAGAATACACGGAGGACAAAAGACAAACGCTTGATATAGTCAAACTGTTGAAAAAAAAAAGAAAAATTAACTGTAATAAACTCTATATCTGGGAAAACTATGCTTCGAAAATATATGAGAAATTAAGATATTTCTAGATTAATATGACACAATGTGATTTAAGCTGTGCCATAAGAATTAATAATCATTGCATGTTAAAATAAAAAACAGAATGACCAGCTCCAAAATTGTTTAAAATCATAAAAAGTATTGGCTAAGGGAATTAATTTAATTAATAAAAATTACATTACATATATCCTTTTGTTACAGATTGTATTTTATTGCTGTGATCAAATACCTACAAGAAGTAACTTTAGGGAGGTAGGGTTTATTGTGGGTTTAGTTGAGGGGTCACAGTCTTTGATGTCATGGAAGAATGTCATGAGATGGTCCAGTCACACTGATATCCTTAGATCAGGCAAGAGAGAAAGGATAGAAAATAGGGGGCAAGTAAAGAAAACTCTTCACGAATTTGAGTGTCATCCTTGTGCAGGGGCCATTGTAATCTTCTCTGTATCATTACAATTTTTAGTATATGTGCTGCTGAAGTGAGCACGCAAGTTAAGAAAACTCAAGGCCTGCCACCTGCTTTTCAAGCACATGATCCCGTAGGGTTAGGGGGGATTTCACATTGAAATCACAACATTCTCCTAAGAGGGAAAATATGAAATCTGTAAAGCTGTGGTGAAGAGTTTATGACATAGACAGGAATAACGTGTAGGACAACCATAGAACAATGGAAGGAAGAGGAAAAAAACAGAGTTTCATACCATATGATATTTGAGGTCATATGTCAAAATATATAATTTAACATGTTTACTGTAATCCTTATGGAAAGCAAACAAAAATAATCCAAGCTATATTTTTGTAAGTAAAATTAAAATAATATACTAAAGAACATTTAGAATTCAGTAACAAAGAAATATAAAAAATGTATAAGATAAAAAACAAAGAACAAAATGACACGTAAGACCATTTTATTTTTGATTATGTTAAATGAAAATTGAGCACTGCCTTCAAAAGGCATTATGACAGAATGATATTTTAAAACAAGTGTCTACTGTTTTGTTTATTAGAGTCACCCATGTATTGATAACACAAGGTTCAGATTGAGGAACGGAAAAATAGAGCCTACGCAAAATGATAGCAAAAGAGAGTTATGCCAATATCAGAAAAAAAGGTTTAAGCTAAAAATTATAGCTAAACAAAAAGACAATTTATAATGATAGTAAATCTGAAAACAAACCATTAAATCCATACATGCACCACACAGCAGCATACCAAATCATAAATCAGAACCTCATATGATGGAAGACAGAAATAAATATGCAGAAAATACTGATCAGGGACTTCTATAACCTCGTTTTAATAATCGGTGGAAAACTGGCACATGATCAATAAGAAATAGAAGATATAATCAACAATATACCCCTCGTATACTGAATAATGAACTCTCAATTTGTATGCAATCTCTAACCTTAAACTTTTGCTGATGTTATGGGACATAGCAAAGGGAAAGTCAGGTGGGAAACAGAGTAAAACTGTTAATCAGTTTACCTTACAAAGGGAAAACTATTGTGGATGCTGATGTGAACCATGCACACAGTAAAAGTCTTAAACTACAGTCTCTCATCACTACACACAGAGATGTTTGAGAAAATGTAACATTGCTTCGTGAAAACACATTCACCAATCTATGATCTACAGAGTACATGCAAACCCTATCAAAACCCTAGCTGTTTGTCTTGTACAATTTGACAAGCTGGCTTTGATTTTTACAAGGAAAAACAAGAGATTCCTACTTGTCTAAACAAGTTGAAGATTAGAGAGTTCATTTGTCCTCATTTCAGAACTTAGTAACAAGTTAATCAAGAGAATGTAGCACGAGTGCTGATCAATGATTGGCCATTCATATCTCTAGAATAAGTCCATTGACTAGAAACTATTATTTGAAAACAGAGGAAAGAATTTCTTTGGAATAAAACCACCTTTGATTTTTTCAAAATATTTTATTTATGACAACATGCATGCAAGGGAGAGAATGAGTGGGTCCACCTGGGGCTTGTGCCACTGCAAATGAACCCCAGAGGCATGCACCACTTTGTGAATCTGGATTTACATGGGTATTGGGGAATCTAACTCAGGCCATCAGGCTTTGTAAAGAAGCAACCTTTCTGCTCAGCCATCTCTTCAAGCCCCCAAATCAACTTTTCAGCAATAAAAAAATAGTAATATGCTAAATGTAAAATCCAAATCTAAAAGTAGAATTATTCCCTTCTTCACATCAGATGCTAATGTTAATTCAACATGATCATCATCTCACTGTCTACAAGAGGTAGGTGCAAATGAACAAGGAAGGAGGTAGGTTATTGTACCTTAGAGTCATTGTGGTGGGGAAGGCCAGGGGAGCACCTACAGGTCTATTCACCAACATCTCACTACAGTCAGCAATGGAGGAGTTCTCACTGCAGCTCTCCAGTGCATCCATATTCTTCGCTCTTTTCCATTCTTCCCATGAAATTTACAAATTGATGTAGATTCTAGAATTACCAGAATAAGAAAATCTGTACTTTATTCTTGGCATATTAGTTAGCTGCCATTGATGTTTCATGTATAGATCATTAAACTCCCATTAAACTGCTTTGAGGTTCTCTAAGAAAATTATTTGCACATTTCATCTGACATTATAAATAATGTATTATAGTATAGGCTTCTAGCTATAATTATTTTTCTAATAGAAAAAAAATAGGAGAGTATTTTTATAAGGGAAATGTGCAATGTCATAGACAACTTCAAGTTGAAATGAACATCAAAACACAGTTTATGGGATGAGGGGATTTATTGCATGCTTACACATCCAAGGGTAAGTTCCATCAATGGTGAAAGAAGGAGCTTCCATACATCTGAGCAGAGAGAAATAACCAAACAGCCTATAAAAGACCAAAAGCAACAAGCACAAACCAACAGCAAGTAGCAGGAACCTCTACAGTGCTTGAACTTTTTACATAGCTTTAGGCTGGAAATCAGATCTTAGGGCTGGACTCCTAAATTCATCCTCCTCCAAGAGAGAGGAGAACCAAGTTACAAGCTTTAATGAAATACTTTAGTCTGTGGGGACATACATTCAAACTACCACAGGCTACCTGCAACCTAAACCTCCAAGATAAATGCACTATTATGACATCAAAGTATCAAGGAAATTGTGAAATAACCACAATACTCTTGTTTATAATTGTACTTTTATAATAGAGATAGATGGAGAGACTAATCTGGAAGTTATGCTTTTAGATGACTAGAGTAAACGTACCTATGAAATATTACCAATGCCTAGATCCATCAAAGCTAACTTGCCAAGCCCATTTCCAACATTAATAGGATCATCTGGGGAAAAAGCTATGACAGCTAGGTTAGCTGATTCTGTCCTGCTAACAATCATGTACAGCCCCCTTCACAATGGTCATCAGGGCTTTATTTCCAACCACATTAGAAACATACACATTTAAGTTTCAAGTGCTTCATATTTTTAGCTCAGATCCCTATTTCCTAATGGAAGGAATGACTAGCCTGCTGACACATTTATCATCTTTCAAAGATGAAAAGAGGAGTATTTTTGGTGCATTGGCACAAAGAGCAGAGTTGGCTCAATGTGCTACTGTATGTCCAGCTGAAGAACTATTTCTGAGCAAAACTCCTCTCCCTCAGGCAAGAGTTACTTCACAAGAAAGTAGATTACAGAAGTTGCAAGATGCATTTGATTTTGATGTTTATGTACTGCATGGATACCATGGAATCGCAGATACCTCTATTTCTCCTCTGATTTTTAGGTGAGAAAACTTACAGAACACCACTTCTTTACTGAGTGTGTGTCAAGAACATGAGAAGTTTGAGTTCAGCCTGAATTACTTGGTGAACATCAGTTAGTGCTGGGATGAATGATTCAAAATTGGACTAAATATTCTTGCAATGTTTATTAGAGATTATCAAAGCCTAGATTTCTTCCCCCTCTGGTATCCCCATGACCTGGAGGTTTGTTTGCTTAAGGGTGTCCCATAGTTTACACATATTTTGTTCAAATGTGTTTTTGAACTTATCCAAGTTTCTTCTGCTTTGTCTTCCATGTCTGAGGTTCTATCTCCCAGGTTATTAACTCTGGTAGTGAGGGATTCTAGGGATGTTTTCAATATCTCCATTTGATTTTGGTTTTCCAATAGAGCTTTTTGTATTGTTTTCATCTCTTTGAGTTGCACTTTCATTTCAAAGGTTGCTTTTTTTAATGCTTCCTGGTACTCATTCTTGTATTTGATTATGTCTTTGTTTAGTTTGGCCAGCTGATTCTTGAGCTTCTCTGGTTGATGGTTTGCTTTAGCTTCTTTCTACTTACTGTCCTACCAAAGTCCATCTAGTTTTCCACCATTGTAGATCCTGGTGGCAAAGCTTGTGAGCTGATTCTGCACATTTCCACCTACATTATCAATTTTTGCTTCCATTTCCATTAATAATCTGGATATAGAATCCGTGCAGAGATGTCCTGAACATGTCAATGCCTCCTGGGCGTGTCTGTGCTCTTTCTTTGATATTTTCATTGTGGACTTCCAAAGTGGGACTAGGCAAGCTTCGTGTTGGCCACTCTGCCTGTGTGTTCTTCTGCCGTTGTGATCTGGCCATGTTCAGAAGAGATTGGTTTTGCTGGGCCCTCAGCAGGAGCGGGGACCTCTCAATTGAGATTGAAGTGAGGACTGGTGAGGTTTTGGCACGTGCTTGGTTCCTCTGTTGTCAGGCAGTGTGGGGGTGTGCAAACCTTCAACATCAGAAGCAGGCTGGGGGATGGTTCTTGTTGGGTCAGTGGGCGGGGTCATAGGGTGCCTGGGGTTGTGGGGAGCCAAGACACAGCTCCCTCTCCTGGTCTTTCCTAGGGTCAGGTGGTCCAAGTGTGCAAGGGAGGGTGGGAGGTCAGATCACAGGCCCCCTACCAGCTACAGGTTCACAGTTGTCAAAAGAATGCTATATGGAAGAGTCTGGCAAGCCAAGAAGTGCTGCTCATCTGTGCCATAGTGGAGCTAAACCTAAGAGGGTAATCAACAGCTTACTGATTGGCTAAGAGATCTACTCAGTGACAAGGAACCCTTAACTGGAACTGGGATCCATGGCAAAATTCTATGAGGACCGAGAACCTGGGCTCCTAGTATCAGAGAGCTACACCCATTAGGAGCTAGCAAAAATAGCAATGCTGTCTCATTAAACTTATAATGATCTCACTCCCCGATGGGGATTCTTTTTGTATTTTTCAGAAGGCAGCGAGAGATTCAAGACAACTCAATTCCATCAACAAGGGATGGAATGATTGACATCCTGACTGGAGATGATCCATCCACCCCTGGTCTTCACACAGGGCCCAAATGAAACCCACAAGAAAGTGACCAGACAAACAGGAGGCTAATCACCACAACAAGTCTGATAACCCATGAAAGGTCAATGGAGACAGACACCAACTATACCCAACACAAACCAGGGCAAAGAATAAAGCTGACTTAAAACTCACCCGCCATGACTCAGGGAATTGAGAGGATGGGGGGGAAGGGGGAGAATGTAAGAGCCATGGTGCGGGAGAATATCCAGAGACATTGTCCCCCTCAGCAACAATACGCAAAGGGGAAAGAAAAAGAAAACAAAAGAGAAAGAAAAGCTGGCTACCTCTGGTGCAGTTCATATCCCCCTAAACTATGGACATATTCAGTATGTGCACCGAGGAAGGACCCCAGTGGGTAGGGGACAGAGAGGAGGGAAACAGGGACACCTTCACAAATTTGCTCATTTTATAATATATTAAAGATATTTTAAAATAAAAGAAAATAAACCCATTTGAAATAATAAAACACTGTGTACATAACTGAGGGTGAAAATTGAATTTATTAAATTTTTTAAAAGCCTAGAAATACTACCAAAATATTAAAACTGAATACAGTGACTTCTAAAAAGCTCCTACCCCTTTTTGCATACGTTGGTATTGAATAACCCAAAGCTTAATATATGCTAGGCGAATATTCTACCATTGAGCTTTATACTCAGACCTGAGGCACTTGTGCGTTTTGTTTTTAATGTCATTTGATAGTTGCTTATTTGCCCTTCCAGGTAAGTTTCTTCAGTTCCATGGACCATTTCAGTTTCTTAAAACTCAAGTATACCTCATCACCAGTGAAAAGTAACATGTAGGGACCATGCTAATCTCAAAACAATAGTAGATACAAATACCAAGGTACAAAAAGATTTAAAGACAGATCCAGAGACACATCAGAAATCACTAAGTGTTTCACAAGTATTCAGAAGGCATATTCCCTGAACAGGCTATCTTACTTTGTAAATATGTCTTCTAATATTCTGAGCATAAGCCAACTACAGATTAGATCAAATCTTGCATGAATGAATGTTATAGTTCAGGAAAGAGAGAGTCATTGGAGATATATGGATTATGGATAGCATATCTGATGGACCAAATTAAATTTATATACAACAGTATAGACTAAGGGGATTTTTAAGGTAGGGGAGAAAATATTGATGACATCATGAGAGTCTTATAGACTACTGAAGCATTATACAGCTATTGTGTATCCAGCAGCAAAAGTGAAGGCAAGCAGGGAATGCTAATACTCATGTGTACTTCAAGATACTTGGGAGTCTGGTTGGAGGATCACTTGCACCCAGGAATTTAAAATTAGTGTGGACACTATAAGAAGACTTTTCTTCAAAATAAATAAATTAATCATAAATAATGTTCTCAGCATTTTTGAAATAAATAATTAATAATTATTTATTACATAAAGTTTAAGAGTGAATGTTTTAAATTATTGAATAAAATATGCACATATCTATCATCTATAATCTATATTAGACCATCAAAAATCAAGTTTTTTAAAGAGATTTTCATCAATAATGAAATGTAGTAAAGATCTTCACCTATAGTTGTCGTCATGTCTCCACTTTCTTCTGCTTTACAGTGTTTGAGCAGCCATAAATGCACCAGAAGGGGTATTAAACTCAAGCAAGAAAATATTGAGTGTTAAAGATTGAGAAGTAAACTGAGTTAAACCAAAGGAGATGGAAAATGAAAGACTGTACTGAAGGGAAATTCAATAGTATTTATGTTGGTGTAAAAGATACAGCCTGGAAGCTTCACCATGTTTGCAGAGTTTGAACAGGTCCTGAGAGTAAAATACCATCCACTGAATGATAAAAAAATATGACATGGTAAAAAGTGGTTCCATAAATGCCTAGACTAACTACTCAGAAGACTAATGTATGACTTGAGGCTTCTGGGAAGCACATTTTGGCAATAGCAGAAATTTTTAAACAGCCTTTAATGGAGACAAGTGTCAGAAGCAGGTGATGAGGGCCTACAAAAATGGGACAAGACACAGCTCTAGTGACTATGTTAAGAGGTACAACATAGGCACTTTAGGACATGATGCATGCCAGGGGTCAACTATGTGTCTTCCTGCTCAAGATCCATATTTCATTGGAAGAGTCAGTGACCTCCCATGATCATGGGCTCTGCAAGAGCAGAACACTCAAAAGACAGTTGCATACAGTTATATTGGAAAATAATACTGGGAAGCATTTACACAATATCCATATGGAGAAAGCATTTTGTGCCAGATCCTACAAGAAGATTTACTAGTATCAGTGTGTTTAGCCTTCATAACAACCCAGGTTATCCTTATTTCACACATGAAGACATATTGTTGAGATATTAACAAAAAATTTAACACAGACTCCCTGGTTCCAGGGTCTACATGTATGACATAGTGCCTTTAAATGCATGTTGACTATGAAATAGAGCAGACAATCTCTGGCTAAGAGTTTTTATGGTTGAGGAAGAAAAGAAAAAAAGTCATTAAACTATCACATTGCATCACTTATCACATTTATTGAAAAAGTTTTTGAGCTTTTTTGAATCACTATCCAATTCATGGCCTCAATTTCATGAAAGCTTGGGAGATTTAAAAAATTCACAATAACCTATGAAAGTTAAGTCCTTACATATTCCGGGAATGTAATTGAGGTTTGAAGACAGTTTTTCAAAAGTCTACTATCTGTACCTTTAAAGTCAGAAGGCTCAGTGCTTAAATGTTATCGAAAGACTCCTTTTGATATCCATTCAAAGATTAGGGCTTCTCCCTTGAAGCAGGTGAGATCACTAACACTGTGTCATTTCAGGTCCCTCATCACAGCCCTGTCACATAATTAGAAGCTTAGCCAAGCATAACAGTCTTTTACAGGACATGATATAAATGAATACCACCCTTATCTTCTTGCTGGCAAACCTAGGCCATTTCACACTGGAGAGAGTTTATCATCTCAGAAAGGACAAGGAAAAAGAAGATGCTGAAAAGAGAGTGTCCACAAAGAAAGGAAAAACACTGCAGTGATAAGCATGACTCAATGGAGATCCTATGCTATAAGAAATCAAATAAAATCAAATAAGAGCAAATAAAATCAAATAAAAGGCAGATTTATATAGTAGCATAACGTATAAAAAATAATTGGCAACTAACCACATTAAATATGTCAGCAATCAATAGAATGCTCATTACCTAAAAATGAGAGAGTGTAGTAACATGAATGTGTGATGTGAATGTTTTACCCACACGGAAGGTCTTGAATGAAATAGTATCACCTTTTTACAGAATAGCACTGATACACAAATGTCAAAGTTGAATATTAACTCCAAATGGCTTTATTCTTTTTTCACAGACTCTTCATTGTGACCTTTCATGATGATTGCATTTTCCCATTAGGTATTCATACTAATAGCCGAAGCCAAAACAGAGACCTAGCAGATCACACTCAGATGAAATACTAGGAAACCATTTGCTATAAGATGTTAAAGACATTTTCATGTAAAGTAAAGCATCTTATAATCTAATGTATATATAGTCCTTGGCAATGTGAAGGGCAAAATTAGCAAATGTCAATGCAAAGAGAGGACTAAAAAGGAATTACAGTGGAAGGAATAATGGACTTATTTATAGTACAACTTTGGGGATAAAACTTTTCTGATTTAATTAGAGAATAATGTGTTATTTATATGAACATTTTCTCTGACATATAGATGAAAAATAATTTTATTTATCAAGGAGAATGAAGAGGATGTGGGTGGATAAAACACTATACCAAATTATTAAGAATAATACCACACCATTGGATATATCTTCCTTCTACCTTTGAGCCCTCTTTCCCACATTTTCTCTTTCCTTCTTTCTTCCTCCCTTCCTCACTCCCTTTTTCCTTCCTCCTTTCCTTCCTTCCTTTCTTCCTTCCTGACTTCCTTCCCTCCTTCATATCTTGCTTCCTTCCTTATTCTTCCTTTTTGTACTTAAGATTAACCTCAATGTCCCCACATGGTATGTGAGCTCACTCCTACCTAAACACACCCCAGGAACTGCATGCATTTTCTTTTTGCTAAAAAAACTTTTTCATTATATTCCACACATGCTGGGGTTTCTGCACGTATTAGAACTTGGCACAAGAAGCTTTGAAGAAGAGGCTTTAAAACACCTCTGTTTTAAGGGGTATTTTTCCCTCCATGTCAGTATACTGCCTAATGGTGAGAAATATGCCTGGCACACTAATGTAGGACCAGTGTATCCCGGAGTATCAAGATCATGAAAGACAACAAAGGAAAAGTGTCACTTGGGAGACGTGAGTACAAGACAAAGGGCATCCTTGTTTGGACTTTAAAACGGGAAAACTTCAGTGGAGAAGCTGCAGAGGTGGGAACTGCATTTCCAGCTTGATTAATATATTACTGATCTCAATTTCTCACTTTTGATAACTCAAACATGGCAGGGAGAGCTCAACAAAGGAGAAGACAGGAAAGAGTATAAAGGAAACATGTATTATCTTTACAATCCTTCAACTGGTTTTAAATCATTTCAAAATGAAATTCCAGAAAGTGATTAAGACCCAGATGTGATTAAGTCAATCAATGGATGACAGAAGACCAACTATAACCTCTATAGTTAAGATAATATAAGCACCAAAATAGTATATTGATGAATGTGAGTTCCAAGCATTAAGCATCCATACAATGTTTATGGTAGAAGGAATGATTATTATATAAGGAAATGAATGTTGAAGAGGCAAATATCACATACAGAAGACTCCTTAATACTTCAAGTAAATTCCATCCTCTCAGATAGGTGGGTAGTGCTGATTGTACACCCTCGGTGATTATAAAAGACAAGGTGTTGGAAGAATAAATTTTATAGCCTTATCTAATAGATCAAGGTCAGCATTGTTAGTAAAAGTTATATAGATAGTATGCATCTTTCATATGTTAAGATAAGAACAAAGCTTCTACCTCAATGTACTTTCTTCTCAAAATATATAGCTCTAGTTAAACCATAACCTGAACAATAACTTTGTAACTGTCAAAAGACACCCCAAAATTTTTACATCAAAAGTAACCTAAGGTCTCCTCTAGAGAAAGTATTTTTTTCTCTTTTGGAATGTTTTAAATTTAATTTCATTTAGATTCCTATATTTAAGCTTGATTTCTGGAAAAATTCATGATACCTTGGGCTACCTATATAGTGTAATTGCATGATTAGTGATTCCAAGATACCACTATGAAATTTCTGACACCCTTTCATTTACCCTAAACCGACAGTTCTCTGCCAGCCTCCTTGCATCCTTTGTGTGAGAGCAGAGCTTCAGCTCCCCTGTTCTCTGCATCCTTTCCAAGCTGCATACATTGGCCCATTCACACAAAAGTCACCCCTGTGGCTTTCTCATTTTCCTTCCCCTCTCTCCTAATCATGTCTCATTAGCTGATAATTTCTAACTTCATCAGTGCTTAGGGGGAAAATAGCCTTGTCATAGTGAAGAACTCATGGGTACTTACTTCCCTTTCCACTTGAGGAGAGAGAGCTACTTATTTCTGAATTCACAACACAAAATGCTCCAAAACTTGACACAGGGCTTTTCTCTCAGACTAGAGGAATGATAAAGTTTGGGAGTTAAGTGGAGTCATGCAGGAATTGTGGAAGTTCAGTGGAGATTCAAAGTCCTGAATCTCTTCAAAGTTCAAGTTGGAATGTTAAGAATTCAAACATAAAATACTGATTAAATTAGCAGACTGTTCCACTATGTCCACTGAGGAGGGTCCCCAGTGGGTTGGGGACAGGGAGAAGGAAAATGGGTATACCATCATAAGATTTGCTCATACAATATATCTAATTATCAATAATAAAAATATTTAATAAAAAGAAAAAAAACAGAAACAATAAGAAAAAAAGAAAAAAGTAGCAGACATCAAGGAAGAATTTTTATAATATTGAACCAAAATCCAATAAATTCCAATAATCACGGATGTAGACAATGATTTTAAAAACTAGAAGCATTATTTCTTGAATTAAAAAATAATATTTTGGGTTTTAATTCACCAGAAAAGTGTGTGTACTTTAATTTAGGATTGTGTTTATATTATCTGTCATACATTAGCAATGCTGTAGGGATATGAATATAAAAACCACTTATAGGTTTTGTCATCAACGTCATGTTGTTGCAGAAAGCACTCAACTAAAAGCACCTTGTAGGAGGAAAGGGCTTACCTATTTTGGCTCACAGACAGAAGGGGAAGCTCCATGATGGCAGTGGAAATCATGGCATGAGCAGAGGGTGGACATCATCCTCTGTCAACATCAGATGGACAACAGCAGAAAGAGAGTGTGCTAAACACTGGCAAGGGAAAGCTGACTATAACCTCCATTAACCCACCTCCTACTCACCCCATCCTCCCCAATAATACATGGCCTCCAGGAGGCTCCAGTTCCCAAAATACCACCAGCTGAGCACCTAACATTCAGAACACTTAAGTTATGGGGAACACCTGACTCAAACTCCCACAATAGGATAGTATTTACATATATATATGTATATATACATATATATATATATAAAATTTATTCATTTTCAAGCAGAGAAATACAGAGAGAGAGAGAGAGAGAGAGAGAGAGAGAGAGAGAGAGAGAGCGCACCAGGGCCACCACCTTGTGTGTCTGGCATATGTGGGTACTGGGGAATTGATCCTGGGGCCTTAGGTACTGAAAGCAAGTGCCTTAACTGCTGAACTATCTCTCCAGCCCCAGGATAGTACTTTTTAAATAAAAAGTCAACTAGAGATTTTCTGTTATTTAAGGAAAATTTCCTCCTGTGTTTGCAATGTAGCAGATTGTATTATGAAGATAGAGCCTTTTCATTGTGATAAAGCCAATACCTCACCTGTTAGTAGTAGGCAGAGCCAAGCATAGTGAAGTGTCAGCTAATGAACATACAAATCAAGCACAAAAAAGGCAGCTTAAGCCCACACCCTGATCATAAGCAATTCAGACATTATCCTACACTTCTATGTTCATAAGATGCACAAAGAATAGAACTTTCTCTGATTCGTCACTGGTTCTTCATGGATCCGTAGCCACACATCAGAGTCAAACCACAGTTTGATATCTTTGGTTTATACAGCAGCATTTTCTTCCATTTTTTAACACAATTTTCTTCAGAAAATCTCCTATGCAGAAAAGTAGATTATTTCCAATTTCATGACATTGTGAGCTCCTGCTTCTTCTGCCCTTTCAATGTGGACAGAAGACCTAAGTCATTCCAGTAATCTTCCAAGATTTCAGTAGCAGATTTGGACTGTTGAAGCATTCATCTGTGAGTACCAAGCAGTTTCTGGGTTCTCAGCTTCTGCAGCATGCAAACAGCTACTGTTGGAAGACCCATCCCCCAGCCCTTATTGTTTAAGGATTCTAGTGAATATATATATATATATATATATATATATATATATATATATATATATATATATATATATATATATTCATACATAATATATATAATATATACACACATACATAATATATATATATATTCATACATAAATGCTACATGACTAATACACCTTGGAACACCCACTAATCAACTGTCCAAGGATCAAAACTTTCACTAAAATAGCACTTAATTATGAATAAGGAACTCAAATTTTTAGAGCTGGCTGTCGTGTCTTGCACTTCCTTTCTGTCTCAATATGCACATTAGAAAATTAAAGAATTAAAGGTTCTTGTGAACCAACTTTTAGAACCATTAGCTTGCAATTTCATTAATAAAAAGTCAGTCATGTTTCAGTATGTATTTGACAGAAAATTATACATGTTTTTAATCACGAATTTACTTGGAAACTTATATTTAGTTAGTGTAGTATGAATTCTTATTGACAGTCTTGGAAACAGTGAAAGTTGAGTTAATCTTGCAGCAACAATAATTGTATTTGAAAGGTGATGAAATTTGTATTATGTTAGGAATTGTTCCTAAAATACTAAAACAGGTTTTACATACAATTAGAGTAAAACTTTCAGACATTTGGCCAAAACATAACTATTTATTGAATTATGAACTGGAAGAGAGAATTTAATCTCTGATACCTTTTCTGTGCCCATGTGACTTTATAGTTAATTGCATGTGAAAACCATGGCACAGGATATGATATACAATACTAAAATCTCAAACCATTGTTGCATGTCCATTTTTGCTAGGTTTTCAGTAACATGATAGTTTTATTTTTTAATTCATATCACATTAGTCTTCTGTTTCCACCATAGAAACATGTGTATTAAAACTGTTTATAGACCCTTCATAAATAGCTAAATATTAAAGCGTATTTAGGTTTTTTGACCTTATTATATTTTATAGAAATTTGTACATTACAAATCTGAAATAGAGGAAAAGAAATGAAGACACTTGGCTGTTGTATAGAAAATTTCTCCAAATCGAAATAGTCTCTCTCCTGAAGGGAGGATGGAGGCTCAGGAAGCCCAGGAGACCAAATCTGGGAGAGCTGCAATTGAAAAGGTCACAATGCTACTGGCCAAGGTTATAGGACCAGTAAACAACTGCTGATGGGCAGACTCTGCCCAGGTAGAGTAGCAATTTACTGTGAACTGAAACATTCCCTCGTGAGGGGCTGAGGGGGATCCAGGAAACTCAGAAGATCAACAAGTCTAGGAGAAAGTTTGCAAGACTTCTCCCTAAGGTTATATAAAAGGTAAATAACTGCAAGGGACGAGACTCTCCAACCAGCCTAGCTGCCTGCAAGCTGTTCAGGGAGCTCCAGAGATGCAGTTTCCATGAGTCCTCACCTCATGGGTGAGCCATTAAGGAATGTAGCTGCCTTAGAGCCATGCTCCTAAGCAACTCCTCCCCTTGCTCTGTCAGCAACCACAGTAAACTCATTGGTTCACCAAAACCGGTTTGGGTGCAACAGAGCTTTTGTCTGTCATCTATGCCTGATCTGGGATGAAGAGACTTGTGTTCATGTCTCCTCAGGAATAAGATTCACAGTCCCAGAGTGTAGGACTCCTGGGTCAAAACCCTTGGTTGAATGTACTCTTCTAGTACGTGATCCAGGTGTGAGCTGTGAGAATCTTCATGACAGGAAGCCTGGTACTAGTAGTTCTAAAAGTGTCACAGATTAATATAGCATCAGGTGCCTTTTCATCTCACAGAATTTCAAAGAGCTTCTTATATGTTAGCATAATAAATACTTTTTGGCATCTAGCATATAGGCCAATGGTAGTATATTGCAAGCCTAGAAAACTTCATGTCACTTATTCCAATATCTTTGCAAATTTGAATTTGTATTGAAGAAATATTGCAAATACAATAAATATTTATGAACTAGGATTGTTTATGACAGAGGGAAAGAAAATGTACTAACAAAGCTTTGCCCAAATAAATTATACTATGTGAAAATGGAGAAATGATATATAAGCCTTAAAAAGTCAAGATGCAAAATAATATTTAATAACATAAAATATACATGAAGTATTAAGTGAGAAACCAGTTTACAAAAGAGTAGACATGGTTGGACATCAATTTTATAAAATATATTGCTCTAGGTAAAACAGTTATATGAAGGGGGAAATGGAATGATCTGCAGTAAAAATAATTTCAGCTATTTGATTTATAGATATAATGTTATCTTTCCATTTCTACTTTCTGTATTTTTAATGCTTTTACAATAAATCAATTCTGATTATTGTCATAAAATGTATAGTCATATATTTCAGTTCTGATTTCATAAATAGAGATACTCACAATAAAAGTGGGACTGTATATAACTTCAACATCCAAAGATTATTTTTTATTTAACAGAGACAAATCAAAACAATTTGCCTGATTGGTACATCTTAAAGAATTTAAATTTTAGTCAATTAAAAGGAATTCAACTAAGGAGACACATGGACATTACTTGGTATAATTCTTTTGAGACTTGAGCTATTCTTTAATGACCTAGTGAAACTAAGCAGAAAGCTTGAGAAGCTAAGGGCTTACAAGAAGATTGAGTGAAACTGAAATATAAAATGAAGAAAATCAATTATTCTGTTATACAAAAACATGCACATGGCAAAATTCAGGCCCATTAGAATTGAAGGAAAGCAAAACCTGACTCACAGTAAGAAGAAAATATATTACATGCAGAAATTTAAAGCCCCCCCCCAAAAAAAACAGTAGAAACATTCAAATCAATTTGTCTGTAGAAACTTGCTGTCAAAGACAAAAACCCATGTTTTTTGGGGGTTGGGAGGAAGTATAGTAGAGATTTTTAGCTGGGATGGATAAGTCATAGGACTCATCCTAAATTCTGAAACTAAGAATTAGTCAAACAAAGCTATCACTGTCATCTCTCATACAAATTATGTTGAAGCAAAATATAAAAACAGTCCAAGGAAAGAATAGGGGGAAATGAGGGGTGGCATATATGTTCAACATGGAATATACACTTATATGAAAATGTCCTTATAGCACAGTAGTAAACATGATAAATGTAAACCATGAAAATTTTAAAAATTAAAAAACAACAAGAAAAATCATACAAAAATTAAAGAAGAATAACAGAAAAAGATTAACTTTGTGTATCACAGACTAGAGTGTTGGAAATTGTCTTCACAGTAAGTAGAGCATTTTACAATTGTATCTGCTGGATGAATCCTAGGAGCCGGAGGTTGTGGTTTTTGAATGATGATCAACAGAGTAGTTTAGTAGTCAGGGGCAGAATCCATTGATCAGTGAGAAGCTGAGTGATGCCATAATCACTCTATCTCTATGAACTTCAGTTTCTTCTACTGTCTGGATTTCTTCCCAGGATCATAGCAAAACTTTAAAATTATAAAATAATGTAAAAATGCAAGAGAATGCAAGTTCATGTTTTTTTTCACTGAAAATAAAAGTAATATTTGACTCAGGGTTGTGACTAAATTCATTTACAAAGACAGACATTTCCAAATATAATACCATGTTCAATTCATACACCAAGTAATTGACATTCACAATATAAAGTCACAATGTGCTTAGCTCAGTACACAGTACCTACAGTGGACATAAAAAAATTCATTATAAAATGAATACTCATCAAAAACATCCCACTTAGATTAATTTAGGTGCTGTTTTCCACCTCAATGTTTCCTTTATAGCCTCTACAAAACTAAGAACCTGGCAAGTCCTCTAAGACCAAGTGAAGTGAAGCTCTTACTTTGAAACTTTCTCTTCAGTAATTGCCACTGTAATAGAAACCTTTGCCAGTACAATGAGATTATCAAAATTACATGCAGAAAAAAATGAGGAAAGGAATTTGCATAAATAATTCATGATAGCTTTGGAGATCAGATGTAGTCGGTTACATTTTGATCCCTTGCTAAAAAAGACTGAGTAACATAACGTGTGGTAGGTAAGGTACTCATACAATCACAGAAACTTTGTCATAATTGCCAAAAGTTGATAAGGACACAGGTGTCCTTTAGTATGTAGATAAAATCTTATGAGTCATCTGTAAAATCAAACATTATTGAGCTTGATCTTAAGAAATAATTTATAATAAGCCAAAGAAACACTTGGAAAGGCATTAAGTGCATAGTACTCAGTGGAGAAAAATCAGTCTGAGATTAACATATGCTTTCAACAATATAGCCCTTTAAAAAAAGACAAAACTATACTTAGTAAAAACAAAAACAGTGATTACAAGGTTGGAGGGAAATAAGGAAGGATGAGCAGGTTGAGGTTTGAACATAGGGGATAGTTAGGCCAGTGATCTGTTTTGAATGGTATCTCAATGATGTTATACATTTGTCAAAATCCATAAAACTTTACAACACTAAGACTGAGTCAGAATAGAATTATAAGTATCATTTGAATATAATGCATCAAAAGGAGCTCATTGTTTTTCACAATGATAAGTAAAATTGTAAGATAGAAGTTAGAATATTTGAGGAATTAAGGTTCTTGTTTAATTTTACTGTAAACCTAATACTATTCTAAGAAGCTTGTAGTAATTTTAAAAAGCTATGTATCAAATATAGTAAAACTTACCTAAGGCATTAGTCATTTGCAACCCAATAATATGTTAATGATATTTTGACATATATCATATAAATATAATTTAATATTAATTTTCCATCAAAATAAAATACATATGTATTAAATAACAATGGAGAAATGATTAAAAGCTACTATATAGATGTTATCAAAAAGTTTCATAATCAGATAATAAAGTGAAACATACATATATTATCAAAAATAGAGAAATTTATTTTTATGCATAAAATTTAGTTTATAGAAGTATGAATGATTAATTTTTTTCAATTTTGTATCTAAATAATTATGGACAAAATTATTTGCAATATAATATACAGTTTTCCCAATTTCATGAATGGTAATGTCTTATATAGTTATATTATTTCAAAACCAGGGTCTTAATGCTAACTAAACTATAGAATTCTGAATTTTACAGGGCCACTAATGATTATACAAGATTTTCAGTTGCTTTACAACATTTTCAACTCTTGAAATTGCCAATATTTTTTTTCACTTTTAGATTTCCTAATGGATTCATGATAGTAACTCATAATGGCTTTGGTTATCATTTCCTTAGTGACTAAAGATGCACAGCAACTTTCCACACGTTTTTTCCTCTGGTCATTTTCTTGGATGAAGTGCTCATTCAGATATGTTTTCCACTTTGTAGTTTTTAGAAGCTAATTTAAACAATAAAATCCAAGTTTAGAATAGTTTTAGTTGTATAAAAAACATTCCAATGGTATACAGAGTTCTCATAAACGTACATATACACACACAGCTGGTTACCTTGTTTATTAACATTTTGATTGGCATGCACAATATATGTGTTAATAAATATATTATTACTGATTTGTTATTATTAAAAGTCCTTATTTTACTAAAATTCTCTTGCTCTTGTCAGGTGGGGTTGACTCTTTCAAAATCTCTTCTAGGTTTGGTTGTTACACCCAGCTGTTAGGTTTCCTCTGGTCTCTTGGACATAACATTTTTCAAACTTGCCTCACTTTTTTTATTAATATACAATTTTCAGATCATACTAATGATGGGTTTTGTCAAATTTCTCTATATTAGTATTTTCTGTTTTTTTTCTTATGATCAAGGAGAGGCTATGAATCTGGGGGACTATCATAGAGGGACATTGCCAATTTCATCACACAATATCAAGGCTACACAAACAGTTGTCATGGCATCTCAGTGATGATATTGACACTGGTCACTTGACCAAACTAAGGATGTTCCAGCATGTGTGCTATAAATTTACATGTATTTTGCAAAAAAAAATAAACACTGTCATTTTTGGTTTTAAAAAAGGCACTGTATACAGCCCACACTGAAGGAGTTGAAAGTACATCTTCAAGCTTCTAAGAAGATATTTACGTTAATTATTTTGAATTTTCAGCATGGAAAACATGTCCATTCTCGCTCAAATCATTGATTCACTCAGTTGAATCACCACAGGTAGAGTCATGGACACATGTTATTTTTGCATCATAATTAACTGAAATATATTTACTTTTATTGTTCAGTTTTTCCTCAAATAGTATTGATAAGTCTTTCATTCAGTTTCTGGGTTTCTTTGCCATGTTCCCACGATCATGCATTTTTTTCTTTAAGCACTTCTTTTCATTTTCTGGAATAACCATTATACTCTATAATACTTGCCCTATTCTAAGAAGCAGCTATTTCTCTACTGAATGCAGTTTTCCTTAAAGCAGGATCTTTTAAACCAAGATCTGTGCTGGTTGTTTCTGAGGCGTGGTTGTCTCTAGGCCCTCACAGGTGATATAGTAAGGAAACATTTGCGTATGTATTAACATATCTACCTATTGCTTTTTATAGACACTTTTGTTTATAATTGTATTTACGTAAAGTTAAAGTATGGTTTCACCCGGATGTCTCTAGCTCGAATATACTGCAGTGTGGATTACTCTACTCTCCTTTGATTCCTTGTCAGCAACTCACTTCAGCACAGAACGTGGCTATGCCTATCCAATATTCATTCATTTGTTTCTAACGTAAATAAGCAGAACAGCTATGTCACATACTAATTTAAAACACCTTTATCAAATAAAATACAGTGTTTACATACAGGGTGTTTTGTTTTTTATACTCGGTTTTAATGACCCACTAATTTAAACATTTACCACAACATAACTGACTCCACAGTCACCTCCTCTATGGTTGTTTTAGGTATTTGTAATGCAGTTCAATTGCTGTGCCAAATTTCTAATTCTATCTTAGAGTTTTCTTAATTTTTCAAATTATTTACTTCCATATAAAATTCACTTTTGGATTAAACCAGAATTACCAAAAATGTCTAAAATGTCTCTGCTTCTTCTATTCTGTTCAGTACTGCTGCTCTCAGCCTTGACATTTTACTTTTAAAGCCTTTAAAAATGCCCCTGTCCTGCAGTTTAAAATATTTAACCACAATGTCACACTTTCTGTAAAACTGAAAAGCATGTCCACTCCATTAGCATACAAATATGCTGTAGTCTTTAATAAATTGTAAACCTACCTTAAAACAAGTTCGATGGATTTTGATGAATGCATAATCACATACCCACACACAGAGCATGTCACAGAATAATTATTTACTACTTGAAATGTCCATTCTTTCAACTTTAACCTTCTGCTTCCTCTGAACCCTTAGAAACCACAGACAAGTTTTCCACTTTTGTAGATTTGCCTTCCCAGACCATCATATGATCAATTGTGCAATGATGTCCCCTGGCTATTTTAATGTATGATACTATAATGATGAATGAGGTCAAGCATCTTTAGATATATGTATGTTTATCTGCAGCCTGTAAACCTTCTTTAGTGAGCTATCCATTGCTTGACCAGGTTTCAATTAAGAATTTTTTAATTTAATTTCTGAGCATTATAATTTCCTTGTACACTTTGTGTACAAATTATTTATCCATATGTGTTTCATAAAGTTTCTATAAATTTATGGGCAATCCATTTATTCTCTTTTTTCTTTGATAGAATAGATTTTAATTTTTTTTAATTTATCAGCAGTTCAGTGTGGGAAGTAACAAATTACTTTGACAGGGAGTTATAAGCCAGAGCTACTTGTTGTATGGGGGTTATGGTTCCTCCTCACCCTCTTCAGGATCCATCTTGCCAGAAGATATCCTCAAGTGCTTACTGAATGAAAGTAAGGATTTTATGGTATTGATTCATTATTGGTTTAGTTTACTGTATATCTTCCCCTGCCCTCCCATTCACCCCATCCCTCCAATTCCTTCCACCCCCTTTTCAGCCTCTCAATTCACTTGACAGGTTTGCTTACTATTCAGGCATAACCTGGATGTGAACTGCAGATGAGGGAGCATGTGTGGCATTTGTCTCTCTGTTCTTATGTGAGTTCACTAAGTGTGATCTGTTTCAATTCTGTCTGCTTGTCTTTAAATGTCATTATGTCATTTTTCCTTTGAGTAGAATTTCATAGTGTATATGTACCACAGCTTTGATATCCATTTGTCCAATGATGGACATTTGGGTTAATTCCAGTTCTTAGTTATTATGAATTGAGCCACTATAAACATGGTTGTACAAATGTCTCTCTGCTGAGGTGTGACATCTAAAGGGTAGATGTCTAGTGGAGGGATAGCTGGGTCTATTGGTAGCTCTATGTCCATCCTATTCAGGAGCTTCCACATCATCCCACTTCCTTAGAGGTTGTGTTAGGGCTCTAAAAGCTGAATTTGAGGTGGATCGTCTCCTGCTCGGGTGTCCCCCATCAAATCAGTTCCCTTTGGTGGAGTTCAGTTGTCCCCAGTTCTCATTGCTTTCTGAAAAAAAATACAGCCTCCAGGGGAGAGTGAGATTATTATTGATCAAATGAGACAAATATTGCTAGGTTGGTGAGTGTTTGGAGGGTGCAGCCTTTCTGAGGACCTATGGTTAGTGAGGACTTCTCCACGTAGATGGGGTTCTTGGTCCCCATTCAAGGTTGCCTTGGGTCCCCATACCAGTTAGGGGTTGCCTGCCTCTGAGCGGATCTCACAACCAAATTTTTGAAAGGTGTAAGGGCAATATCTAAGTTCATGGATGTGAAGGGATCCATTTGACTTATCTAGGACTACTTATTTTGAAAGCTACCCTCACATCATGGGATTCTTTATCATCCCCTTAGCAAATGTTAGTTAATTAAATTTGTTTTCGTCTAATTTTAACATCTCCATTCAGCTGCATTGATATCTGTGTGCATTATTTAACCAATACTCTGTAGTATCAATATCTGTGGCTTTATAAGACTTGAACTACAGCAGTTGGTCTTTGAGCTATTTTTTGTGACTAGACCCACCTTTGTTATGGAAAGCACTGTTTGTTCTAAGGGCTAGGGTCCTGGCCTGGCTCAAAAGGAGAAAGTTAGCTGAGCACCTGTGCTCAGGACTATACTTCCTGGCTGTGGACACAGTGTGGTCACCTGCTCCATGCTCCTGATGTCACATGCCTTTCTCCCCATGACGAACTAGAACTTAGAATATTACACCAAACAAGCCCCTCCTCTGGAAATGGCTTTTGTTAGATATTTATTTGTTTACAACAACAATGAAATACAGAAAATTCATGCCAGGAGTGAGGTCATGCGGTAAACCAGACCATGTGATCTGTAGGCATTTGGAACTGCTTTGTGAGAAGAATGTGGACTTTAGATTAGAAAAGCTCTAGCATACAGTAAGCAGAGTCTAATGGGTCAGTATGTGGGAGCTTGAAAGACAAGAACGCTGAGAGTAATGTGGATAGTGAAAATCATGCTCTTAGAGTTTCAGTGGAGAATAAGGACTCCATCAGAAAAAGAGCTCGTGGCAGATCATGTTATATGCTGTCAGAGAAACCGCCTGCATTCTGCCTATGTTCTGAGAGGCTGAATGATTCTGAACTCAAAAGTAATGGACTAATTTGTCTGATGGAGGAAATCTCAGGACAGGAGAACATTCAGGCTGATGTGGGAGGAGCCCCTGTGATGGTAAGAGATCAGAGCTTTGATAGTCTATGGATGATGTTTCCCTATGAACCACGCTAACCATCCATGCAAACAAAGGCATGAACTGTCTGTAGTCTGAAAAAAGCAGCATTCCATTTGATTTTTTATTTAAAAAATCAGCACAAAGAATAAATTTATTTCAACAAATAAATCCAGTGTAAATATTTAGACATCCAGCCCTCATAAAAGAAGACTCTAAATTGAATTTTCTGTTTTTACTGTGATGAATATTTAATGATATATCCATTGATAGAAAAATATTATAGCTGGAACTAACCCAGCAGACTTGAATATGGCAGTATTCCAGCATTACAATGTAATAATGGAATGAAGGAACATCCTGAAACAGAAACACAGAACTCACAGGACATGAGAAGTTTAGATGGGTCTGGTAGCACATGCCTCAAACACTTGGGAGGTGGATTAGGACTTCAGGCCATCCTCAGTTACATAGTAAATTTGAAGCCTTCCTGGAATACATGATATGCTGCCTCAAAAAAATCAATTAACAGAAGGGTGCCATGCCTCTGGACCATCTCCCCCACATCAGTAACAACACACTTGGGCCAGGAAGACCAGGCTGAGTACTAGGATATCCAGGATCCCTTGCCACAAGGACTAATACAGACAGCCCACGGAGGAGGATATCCAACTGGTCAGGGTGGGGGAGAAGGGGAATTTGGGAATTTGGGATAACAACTCATGGTTTGCCCACTAAATAATGTAACTCATTATGGACAATAAATTTATATTAAAAAAAGGAAAAAAAATCAATTAACAGGAACAAGGTAAATTCAAGCTGGGTTAGAGAATGATAGAAAGAGAATATGGACTGTGGAGGTATGGTGGGTCCTGCAGTTACCTTCCTGCCTAATACACTCCATTCATTGAGGAGTCTGTGAAAAAGTCCTATGCATAAAGGGGTCTTTACAAATCACTGCATTCAAAGTTGTCTTCCCTTTAATATTATTATTCTCTCCAAAGATCTTTATGTATTTCTGTGTATTGAGAAATCATTTGTTTATCCTGCTAGAGTATATAATACAAGGGAATGTTTTGGTCTTATTTACTGTCATGTCCCTAGAATAATTATATATATATATATATATATATATATATATATATATATATATATATATATATATAGAGAGAGAGAGAGAGAGAGAGAGAGAGAGAGAGAATGTTCCATTAACATATAGTAAGAGAAAAAACAGGAGGATGGGGGAAAGAAAGGATGGGAGGATAGAAAGTGAGAGGCCATAAAAGGGTAAGCAGGTGCCACACTGATGCCATGACCTCATGAATTTCCCCTTGACCCAGTTACCGGACAAACACCTTGTACGTCAATGACCAGTGGTAAACAGCAACAGGACAGAGTTTATCTAAGGGGAAAGCAGAAAATTCAGGCCCTTTGGTCATCTTATCAAGTGTACACAGACCTATGGCCCAAAGTTAGCAGATGAGGCAATAAGGAACCAATCACTTTAAAGAACATCCCTACTTTTTGAATCAGCCAATCACCTTTGCAAGGTCTGTTCCACAGCTGGCTGCACTAACCATTTTCAAAGAATGTTTTACAATTTTCCCACTGTGTGGTATGATTTAATGTGTTATGCTATATACAAATTTCCTGCTCTATGGATTTATGCTTTAAAAGGAGTCTGTGAACTCCATTCAGGGTCACCCCTTTTTGTTAGAGGATGGACCCCTGTATGCTGGTGTGCTGTCTCAAGAAATACACGCTCTAACTTTTGCATACGTGAGTGGTGGTCTTCACTGGGACCATTTTCGGACTGTAACCAAATCAGGAAGTTCTTTGATTAAAAACTACCAGAAATTGCCAGGCATGTTGTTACACACCTTTAATCCCAGCACTCGGGAGGCAGAGGTAGGAGGATTGCTGTGAGTTCAAGGCCAGCCTGAGAATACATAGTGAATTCCAGGTCAGCTGGGCTAGAAAGAGACCCTACCTTGAAAAGCAAAACAAACAAACAAAAACACTACCAGAAATTAACATAGTATTTTATAGTACAGGGCATGGTAATCAGGATAGCATTCTTTTTCTTCTCACATAGGAATGTGATTGTGGTCTTGTGCATTGATTTGCATGTGTATGCCTACGGATGAACACATAGCTACACAAGCACATGCTGAGTGTGTATTAAAATGAGGCTCCCTCTTCCCTATGCTCTTTCTGCAATCTCTGCACGTGCTGTAATCTCTGTGAAGTGAGGATCTCTCTCTTCATTTTACACTATCAGCAGTGCTGAGATATTTGGGTTCAATTTAAAGACACATTTGGTACATGGGTTTTTTTCCAATGCAAAAAGAAAAGTTGTCAATGCAGGACCAACTGATATTGCCCAAGACTAAAATGAAAACACATATTGTGCCGTAGGTTTTTGGACACATATAGAAGTACAGATGTTTGTGGTGATTGTAAACTGGCTATCTGCTTCAAAGTCAGAATGAGATCGTATTACGCATCTGTAGATATTTTCTCATATGATTTCCATAAAGTTTAAAAGTTTGGAATTTCCTGAACCTCCTCATGCCAGCATATTGCCACTTCAAGAACACTCTTGGTTTTGCTACTTAATTATCATATTTGTTTATAGGCAATAACCATATTTGCCACATCAGTTTAAAGGTGATTTAAACCATCATTAGTTTTGTATTAAGACTATGCTTTATGCTATCCCAGCTATTGTAGGGATGCTAGATCTGACCCTGTTCATCACACCAAAGTTTACCTGAGGTTGTAGTCACAGTGAGGGCAAGAATTAAATCCAGAGATTGTATCAGTTACTATGTAAAAGTAAAGGTCAGTAACAGCATATGAGGTGTTATACATTTGTGTATTCTTCAACATCAAAGTATAAGTCCAGACTGGTGGTTTGGAAATTTCTTTGTACCTTTGTACATCAAGATCACACTAGGAGCTAATAAGAATAAGAAAATTAAAAGATACATGTGCAGGTCTATCTTTATGATCTTCTGATTCAGGAGGCATTGGATGAAAATCAAAAATAATAACTTTATTTTCACAGTACATCAGGTAGCTCAGGGACTTATTTTGAAAAACTCTAAAGTGATTGATAATTTTAGACTAGTTTTATATTGCATGTGACTTGCTGATTGATATCTGTTCCTCTTTTCCATAGTTAGATACCTTGCACATCTCCTGTCCTCAAATTTTTTTAGTCTACTGTGAAGCAAAGCACATCCCACCTACAAAGCTCACTTCAAAAAAATGCAAATACCTGCAGCTGGGCCTCCCTAAATATCAGAGATTTTAAAAAAACATTTAAAAAGATAAGGAAACATCAACTTAATCATTCAACTTAATCTTCACAAGGTTTTTTTTTTTTTTTTTATAAACAATGGCATTGCCGCCTCACTTAAGAAGGAAACTGAAATTATGAGAGTTCAACTAACTGGCTCAAGTTTATATAAAAGGGGGTAGGAAATGTGGGAAGAGAAAAATAGGAGACAGAAACTATTGAAAAATAGGGCAAATGACAGTCTCAATTTGAGGGAGTCCATATGGATATTAATAAATCAATTTCCTGATGTGTCAAAATTGGACAATAGCCAGTTGTGCTGCAGACCATGGCTTTGAAAGCAAACAAAATAAAACAGTAGTTACTATTCTTGTAACAAATAAAAGTAACTGTAATGTGAATCCCAAATAGAAAAGTCTAGATTCTTATTTACTTACTTTGAGATCATGCATGAAAGAACTTTGCTAAAAGATGTGTGTGTATTTATGATCATGTATATACATGCTCACATATGAATGCATGTACAGGTTCAGTAAGCCTTTAGGTAAAAAGATTTTCATCATAGCTGAGAGCATAGAACGTAGCTGAGATAATGCTGATGAAAGGCTGGAGCCAGGCATGAACCTCAATAATTAAAAAGTTTCTTACAACCTCTGCTAAGAGGAGAAGGGCTGAAGGTAATTTTCTTGCATCAAAGGAATTAATTTCACATAGTTTTAATTTTCAAGCTCCAAGCCAAAAGCTGGCTTCCAGTGTAACCTATGCAGTCTGCTTGGGGATGGAAACCACAAGTTCTCTGTGAGATAAAGAATAGTGAGCCACTCCTTCTGGGACCTCTGACAAAAAATATCACTGGCGTTAAGCCTATCGGTATGAACATAAAATTTAGCATTTCATAAATATCAACTTTCAACACTATGTAAATTTTGCCAAAACATTAAAAGAACTTATAATTTAAGAATATTCATCTTTATAATGTTTGCCTATGAACGCTTATAAACATCATATATAAATAATGGTTTAATAGGACATTGAGTAATAAAACAAGTCACTGGATATATGAGGAACGACAAAATTTAAATTTATTTCCTATTTAAACGAAACTATGCCCACTAAAATTCCAAGATAAAAATAATGAAAATGTGATACTATACATAGAGATATCAATATTAAAAATATATTTTAGAATATTAAACTGAATCCATAAAATGTGCACTTTTAAATTACTACCCACTTCAGAAATATTAGTAATAAGTTAACAACGACTGAGATGTTAAAATCAAGATATATTTTATTCACTAAATAAGCAATGATCTTACTCTTTTCCTCCTTAAGATCTAAGACACTTCCCAAGTATAGTATTTGAATTTCAGATATGTGTTCAAAATGATGGAGATGTACATTTCATCATGCTGATGGGTGTAGACTTTGTCAGTAAGAATTCTTCAGGAAACAACCAATAACATGTGTGTGTGCTGGTGAAAGCCTAGAAGTTTTGAGCCCAAAGAGCAATAGACAGGAAACTGATAAATTTTCTTTGTTACAGTCTTAAGACAAAAATTCCCCTCTGAGAGAACTTGGTTTTTCTCTTTATGTCTTAAGCTGATTAGATGAACTGTAAATATATTATCTAAGAAAATGTTTCTTTACTAAAATCAACCGACAAAGACATTAGTCACATCAAATATCTTTATAATAATATCTACACTAATGTCTGAGCATCAAGCTTTGGAAGAATGAAATAAAAAGCTAAAAAAGAAAGAAAAAAACTTATATTTTAAGTGTAAAGAAACTTCTGCAACAAACAAACCCCAAGATGTTTATGAGTTAACAGATAAAAGCTTAAATCTTGATTTTTGTTTCAACCCTATGCATCATATCACAGTTTATGGGCACTCACCCTGCACAATTTTGAGAACTTAGGTTGCTTTAGGACTTGGGACTAGTGTTGTATTATCTTCTGGTGTAATTCAGTTCTACAAGGAAGAGAGCACGGAGACAGCATAGCCTCTTCTAAGCTTTGTCCCCAGTTACAACATTGCTTCTAATATTTCAACAGTAAAACGCCATCACACGGTTATGCCTAGTTGCAGTGAGGTTGCAATAGGCAATTACTGCCAAGACAGCCCACTTTTAGCAATTTTAACAGCAAAATGATAAGCTCACATTCTGTGTGTTATCTATGTGTCTAACACAGAAGAGAAATCTCAAAAGAAATAAGGTTGAATAGTTGTCCACTTTAAAAGGCTGAGTCATTTTCACTAAATTCTGAGGGAGCTGGTTTTTAATTACTGTGTGTGTGTGTGTGTGTGTGTGTGTGTGTGTGTGTGTGTATTCACCTGTATGTGCAGGTGAGAGCACCCTATGGGCATGTGTGCAAAGATCATAAGAGAACATCTGGAGTCCTCCTCTATTATTCTTCTGTGTGTCTTCTTGAAATGGAGTCTCTCAATAAAACCAGAGCTAGTCTAGTTTGCTCAAATTGGCTGACTAGAAAACCTCATCAATTCTGTCTTCCCTGCTCCACACAGTACTAGGACTATAGGTCCAGCTGTTTACATGAGTGCTGGGGAATTAAACTCAGAGAGAATAGGAATACCTATAGCCTTAATCTTCCACACAAGGGCTAATATCCTCTAAACCATCTCTCCAGCCTGGAAAATTGTTTATAAATGCATTATGTCTGTGGCTCCTGAATTATGGGTCATGATTTAGGAGGTAGGCTTTATAATCCAGGAATTAATTTTTTAACTCAATTACCAAGTCACTTTGATGCCAACTAATCAAGCCAGATAATTCAATATGCCATCCACCTCCAACCAGGGAAACAGATTATGGCATGCTTAAGTAACTTGCTATCCTAGATTATAAAAGGTGTCAAACTTAGTGAGCATGTAATGTGAGCCCTAACTTTAGGAAGTTCTTAGATAATAATGTTAGTTAACCTTTATTAAGCACATAAAACTTGCTAAGGAATGTTCTAAGAATTTTATGTAGGTTATTTTACTAGTCTTACATAGAAACATTACACAGTAGCTATTATTAACCTAGTTTTAATGTTGAAAAATCAGGGTACAGAAATTTTTTTTGTATTATATCCAAGCCATATACTTTTTAGTGTCCCATCTGTATCATGCTGCTTCCTACATTCAGACTTCTGATTCATGAACTTTCCAAGTTTAGTTTCCATACCTTTACCTTCTCTTAATGATTTAAGTTATCCTAGGCAATAGCAGAGATGGGAATTTAACACAGGAAGTATTGTCCTGAAAAGAGCATAATTTCGCTGCCAGATACCCAGATAATCCTGAAGCATTTTAATATCAAAAACACACTGAGTTAATGATGGGTGCATATGGAAAAGTGTCCAGTTGGCATTTTGCAGAATTGTAACTGACATTGAAAGCACTAATTAAATGCCTCTTACTCTTTCTCTCTTACATAAATAAATAATACTTGTGACTTCCAAATTGCATATCCCACAATCTACTGCACCATCTCCAAAGTACATAGCATATTGTCTCCTAAGGACAACTGATATTACTTCCACAAATCCACTGTTCTCAGTAATACAAATATCAGTGACTGATGAAGTATTGCAAGAATTATGCTCATCATTCTTCATGAATGTCCCTCACCTCCACCATCCAACCATAAGTTACTCCTGGAAGTTTATTTCTACAATCCTTCTTAACACTATGCACTTCCCATTTCTACTGTTTTCCAAGTATGTATCACCATCAAGTTGCTTTGGCAACTGCACTTCCTTCCAGTGGTGCTCCATCTCTTTCCCATAATCTCATTGTGAGAGAAGCACTGTTTCTAGATGGTGATACTAAAGTCCCAAATTCTTTACATTTCCTCAAAAACCGTCCATGGTCCAGACCTGCAAGTCTGAAGGAAATCCATTTAGACAACTCTTTTTATCTTTCGCCTTCTCCCATTGAGGCGGAGATCTTTGCACACATGAGCTTCTCTGCCTACCCTCTGAAGGTTGCATTTTAAATTCATATGTTGAAACCTAATCACTTGTGCAATGGTGTCAGGAGGCCATACAGGAACTTTCAGAAGTGAATAGGTCATAAGGCCGCTCACAGATATATTGTCCATATAAAAGGGCTGCCTTGGATTCTTACCAGACACCCAATCTACTGTTTTTGGCCTCTACAAAGCTCCAGAACTATACAAAATAAGTTTCCTTTATTTATAGTGCACCTAGTATATAAGTTGTCTCATTTAAAAAGTATATCACCCATTGGGAATGATTAAAATTAAAATCAAACCAATAATCATTAGAATAATTAAATTAAACCAGTAATCATTAGAATAAGCTTTTTAAATATTATTGGGATTTTTTGTCCAAGTAAGTTCCAGTTTTTAGATTTTGTACAAAGGCATTTGTACTAAACAGCCCCATATTGATGGTAAGAAACATCCAAAGTAGACACAGTATATGGGAGGAAGGGGTTTATTTCAAGATGCTTCAGGGGAAGTTACATCAATGGCAGAAGAAGCTGCTTCCATAATCCAAGCTGAGAGAAACAACCAAACAGGCAACAAATTACATTAGGAACCAAAACCTTCAGCCCCAAAGAGAAATTCACTTTACAAGTATTTACAAAGAGGCTACTCACAATAGAATCTAGCCAATTCAGAAATCTGTATCTCAGTTAACCTATACTGATCTGACTCTCCGATCATTCAGAATGCAGAGAGAGAGGGCTGTGGCCTTTTCAGCCCTACCAACAAGCCACAGGCCAGTAGGTGACGTCCTGGAAAGAGATAAGCCACCCCAGATCTACAGTGGAGGATTCACATGGAACCCCACAGAGAGTGGTGTGACAAGCAAGAGACTTATAACCATAGCCAATCAATCAACCCAGGATAAGCCAGTGAGAAAGACACCAGCAATTCTCATCACAACCTAAAGCAGAAGTACAGAGGTCACTAAGACCTCACAATAAAGCAACCTTAATACTCACCCACCATGACTCAGGGAACTGAGCTGAAGAGGGGAGGAAAGATTGTAAGAGCCTTGGTGGGGGAGAATGTTCAGAGACATCACCCTCCTCTGTAACATCACACTAAGGCAGGTAGAACCAGGCTGACTCCTAGGCTATCCATAACCTCCTACCCCATGGACTGAACCAGTTTGCCCACAGAAAAGGATATAGGAGGAGGATATACCCAGCTGATTGGGGATAGGGAAGAGGGAAATCTGGGAACTGGGAACACCAACACATTATTTGCTCATACAGTGTATCTAATTACAGATAATAAAGATATAATTTATAAAATAAATAAATAAATAATAGAAATTTAAAAAAACAGCAAGCTCACACCTGCATCAGCAGGACACCCATAGTTTTGACCTCTCTGTATACCTTTGGGATGCAATTCAGATTAGACCCTGATGACACGTCCTCTAGCCAAACCACTGGAGATCCAAGTTACCCAGTGACTAATTTGAAAGAACGAACTGAAGAATTGAAAACTTGAAAATTAATTGGGCATAAGTATTAGTACAAAAAGTTAAGTATAGCCAAGTTTTCATTAATATAAAATCAGATAATTGATAGGGAAGGCATTATTTTTTAAAGTTATCTTAAAATATTAAAATTATTTATACATGATACTCAATGATAAATTAGCTTCCCTTGGAGAAGTGTCTGTAACTCTCAGCTGTGCTTGTTAAGATGGCTTGGTGGTGGTCAGCAGTAAAATGTAATGAATTATGCTGAGCACAGGTGAGAGAGAAAAGACTGATCATCTCCCATCATTGGTACAGGACTGTGACTGTAGGGTAGAGCTTTCATTCACACAGTCAGGGATTCAATTCCAATACTTATCCTTTCAAGTTATGAAAATTTGGACAATTATTTAATGTTTCTAAGCCTCCAGTTTACTTATCTGGAAGGTGAATTAATAATACCTATTCTGGAAAGTGAAGATAATAATATTACCTATTTGTTTTTGTTGGTTTTGAAGATCAAATAAGGTCACTATATAATGTGGAAGCTCTGGGATTTCCATGTCTTAAATCCTGAGACTTGGATCTTAAAAGGACAGTGCTACATCCACCTTGCTATTCTATCTACAAGGTTTGCATGTTCACAAGTGTGTTTGGCACATGGAAACTACCCAGTATATGTAGTTACTATAATCCACAGTAATTATTTATTTCATTTTTTTAGTATTTAAAAAAAAAGATCATGAAGATAAATACCAAATGTTGGTCTAGCATATCACCTGTAGAGATTAAAAATTGTACTTGAGACCCAGCTGAAAGTAAGGAGAGACTGGAGAGAAGGAAGGAAATTAGTTTTGTGACTATCACCAAGACATCCTTTACCTACAGGCTCCTGCAGAGATAATATGGTATGTTCTAAATACAATATGCATCACAATTTATAAATATTCTCAAATAAAATATTTTTAGAGAAACTTTGAAAATATGCTGTAAGATTTTGTCAGTTTTGTTTACTGCTATATTCACAGTATGCAATACAGTTTCACTCATGCAGAGATGTGCCACAAATATTTGTACAACGAATGAGTGAACTTATTTGTAAATGGTAATTTTCAGTAGTATCTACTTCACATATTTACTGTGAATAAGGTGATTTGCATAAAGCAGTTAGAAACATGTCTATATTATGATTTCTGTGTGAGTTACTAACAGATAATTTTCACTGCTGATACTAGTATGTAGTAATGAAGTTATGCTTATAAGGTATACAATCACTTAGGTAAGGAAAATAATTGGATTTCTTATTTATGTCATTAACAGAGAGGATTTCTATAGTACAACATTACTGGGGTATCATTACACAAAATTGTTTCCGAAATGGAGTCAAAAGAATTACAAGTAACTTAATTCTTCCAAACCTCAGTTTTCTCCCCTGTAAAATGGAGATGCTAATATTTGTGCAAACTATGTCATGACACTGTATGAAAGAAAAAAGTTTCTAATTACATGTAAAGATATGTGTACTGTGAAATTCCAAATAATTGACAATAGGTTGTTGTTTATGGTTGCTTTGATATCACATGAAAATCAGGGAAACATTCTTATTAGGAAATTAGCTCAGTCTTCTCTCTTTCCCCATTCTGGGAGCACCCATCCTATAGTTATGAACAGGGAAAAACTAAATATGATGGATATACTTACATTTCTTCTGAAGGAAAAGAAGGAAGAAGAGGAGGAGTAAACAGTGGAGAATCAGACAGGAGAAGAAAAATTGCTCCATGGGAGAGAATGGAAAAACTCTGAGGAACCTCACCTGTCTTGGATTCCTAATATGTATCTTTGAGTCGCTGGGAATTCAACTTTTCAAAACAATTAAAGCATATGATACAACAGGTTGAAGAAGTCTATAGAGATGGGAATTTTAAATCTCCATTTTTATTCAATTAAACTAATGGAAAGCTGCCTTCTTGCCAAACATCTTAGCACCTAGAATAAATTTGTTAACAGAGTAACAATAGCTGATTATTCTCATTAAAGGAAAATGATTTACTGACATTCCTTTTTAAGGTGGAGTACTGTGGGACCCTGCTAAGAGACATGGAGGACATAGGGTTTTGCTGAGACCAGAAGGTGTCCCGGACTGTCTCCTGTTAAAAGAAGTCGAGACAACTCTGTGACCTTCCAGGCAGGCCGCAGCTATGCCCTGAGATAAGCAGGCAATTCAAAGCCTAAAATCAGTTCAGCTGTAATAACAAACCTAAACAATAAGGTTACATTTCCTCGGCAGCCATCACCATTATATAAATGTCTAGTGTCATGTAGCCCCCTCAACTTATCTATGTAAAATAGGCATTCACAGGGTACTGGTCCCTGCCAATCCACTCATGAGAAGCCCACAGACTATCCTGCCCCTACCAATCCCCTTGCTGTCTATGCTCTTATCTCTACCTTTTCCTCTATATAAACAACTTTTATCTGTACAATAAATGAGAACCGTCCACTGCCACATTTTCCTGAGTGGCTATGCCTCGGTCTACCACTATCCCAAGGACGCTGTTCACCCAACACCGTGGGTGAACCAGGGTGTTAGTGTACAATGACCCCAAAGTAATACAAGGAACGCAGAGTAGGACTAGCCTTTCACTTAAATTTTGACCTTAGAAAGATGAGCTATTCAAAACTATATGAAAGAAAGACACTTGGATATACAGGAAAGGATGGAGAGTGGTTCTGTCTAGAAATAGATGAATAAAACAGAAAAGCAAGAAAATACTGCAATTGGATCGTACCTGGCAGCAGAGAGCAGGTAGTTACTTCAGAGGCTGGCTGAAAAACAAAGCCAGTGAGGCCTGTTATATAAGTCAGATATTCTTTCCAGATAGACAACTTTTTAATGGAGCTAAACTCTGAGTGTTCTGAATATCAGAATAAATAGAACATAAATATTCATAAATACATAGTCATACTATTCCCCCACATGGACTGCTGAGTGTGGGCAGATACAGTAATGGGCTGAATTATTCAAAGATGCACAGAAGATGTGTATAGAGAAAGAACTCATCATTAAGACAAATGAGATTTTAATTCTCATATGGAAATTCAAAGCACTGAGAGTCAAGACGTGAAGCTATAAAGTAGAAGACAATAGATGTAAATCTCAAGAGAAAAATTTATTCATGGCAATTGAAATCTTATAAAAGTTAGTTATAGGCTACTGTTTTATTTTTATTTCTTTGTTAATATTAACACAGAGGTATTGTGGAAAATTTTGGAATATACAAAGCTAATAAAAATATCTATTACATATTAATATATTAGCATAAAAGTTCTTGTTTAGAGACAAATGTTGTGTCTTTTATAATTTCTTCATACATATAGCATTGTTTTCTTACTTTCTGTCCCTTGTGGAATGATTCTCTATTTTATTTTATATAAAATGGCTTGATACTAGGTATTTTATCTATAATTAAAATTCTTCAAAGTCATCATTTCTAATGGTCTAATGAAAAATTGCCTAGATATAAAATAATGTTTTAACATCTTTCATATTTAATCATCATCCTGTCACCTTTGTTTTCTACATTCTATTACAACATCAAACTTCAAACACACCTTCCTTTTTCTTGGGAGGGAGCTAAATTTCTCTTAAAGGATGGTAAACCTTGTCATATATAGTTTTTATCATGTTGAAGTACATTCCTTCTATTCCTAGGTTCTTCAGGTATTCTGTCTTGAAGGGATGTTGGACTTTGTCAAATGAAGATTTTGTATTTGATTACATAGTCATGTAATTCTTATCCTTGAGACTATTGGTGCAATATAAACAGTTACTGATTTGCAATTGTTGAACCATCCTTGTATCCCTGGAATAAAGCCAGTGTATCATGCTAAATGATTTTTTTAAATGTTCAGTGTGCTTCCTCAATATTATGTTTAGGATTTTGTGTTTATGTTTATGAGGATATTGGTGTATAATTTTTATGTTGTATGTTTACCTAGTTTTGGTAGCAGGGTATCACTGGGTTCATAAAATAAATTTGGTAAGTATCCCTTCTCTTTCTGTTTTATGGAAAAGTATGAGTGACATGCATTAAGACCAAGTTCACTTTTGTGTAGGAAGTCAGTTAGGGACTGACCCAAAGATGCTGATAGGGATTAGGAGCAAGATAACTTTCTCTAAAAGGAAGTTAGCTAGGGACTATCCCAAAGCATAGATGGCAATCTCCCCTGTGAGACTAGAACCCATCAGATTCAGACCCACCCAAGTTGACTTGTAGGCAGCAGAACCTTCCTCAGCAGCTGTACCAGCTTCACATCCCCCCCCCCCAATGTTTCTGGTTGAGTGCCTGAGAGTGCCATTCCTAGTTTGAGTTCCTCATAGGCCCAAGACCAATCAGGTTGTTGCCTTCACAGTGAAACCTGCTGAGGAGGCTCATGCTAGTTGCATAACTGTTTCATATAAATGGACCTGAGATACATGAGTCAGCCCCTTCTTTCCAGATGCTTTTGAGATTTCAGTTCCCCATGTGAGGGAGATTCTCCCCTAGACTTCAGCAGTGAATCCACTTGGGTCTGGGCTGTTTTTTTGGTTTTAAGTCTTTGAGATTTGTTTTTCCACATATATGTGTGGTATATTTTTATATGTGTATATGTGTGTGGGTGTGCATGAGTTTGCACATGTATGTGCACATGGATACCAGAGTTCAAGGTGGGGTCTTCCTCAATCACTCTCAACCTTATTCTTTGAGTCTCTTAATAAACCTTGACATCAGCTTTTCAGAAAATGGTTAACAAAAGTTCCCTAGGGATTACCTCTGTCTGTGTAAATCAACAAAGATGACATTTTACATGGATGTATGAATCTGAACCTGGGTCTGCATGCATTACACACTGAGCCATATTATAAGATCCAGAGATTATTTTTATTACTTCTTTAGTTTCATTGTTTGCTATGAAACTATAAGTTACCTAATACTTCCTGGTTTAATTTGGGTATATGTGTATAGAAATCTATCCATTCATTTTATATTTCCAATTTATTGGAATATGTGGAGTTTTCAAAGTATCATCATCATACACTGAATTATGATAGATATATTGATATCGCCCAAAGTTTTATTATTACATCTCTCATATTTTTCTCTTAGGTTCCTCCCATAATCTTTTACTGGTTTGGAGGTTCACGCCAGCATCATTGGCGCTAACTACAACAATGGGTGTGGTTAAGTACAAGAGGAAAGGGAAAAGAGAGGGGGTTTATTTTCCCAACTCCCTGGTAGAAGTAGTCCTGAAAGGATCCATGGGCTGACATTCAAAATTTGCCCATCCTAGAGCATCTGATGCTCTCTTCAGATCCACGGGTCATAGGGGGCTAGTGTGGTGCCTGTTATAAAACTGAACTTTGTAAAGATGTACTAGAAGCTTCTTTGGTTAATATGTTTGCCAAAACTAACTTAAGATATAGGATTTTCATCCCATTGACTGAACTGCTTTAAATCTTTGTTCGCTTTTGAAAATAAAAAAAATGATTATTGAGCTTATTCATTACTGTTGATTGTAAGCATTAAATAAAACCAGACATAGAAATGGACTAATTTGCAATTACTGGTCATATATAGAATATATATAAATATTCCAATACACAGGTATATATATGGTGGGTGCTTAGCCTCTAAGTTGCTGAAACATAGTATTACGAGTGGAAGTGAACTAGGGGAACACCAAATAACACATCTAAAAGGATCTTCCCATGCAGCTCTGGCATGCAGCCACACTCTAAGAATCCACATATGACAAGCATAGAGAAGTGAAACAAGTCTTGTTATCTTCAAGGTAGACATATATACTAAATGGGGCCACTATCCATGACCTTCTTATATTCTCACACCCACAACACCTTTACTTATCCATGGCAACAGACCTTCAGATTCTCCTGTCCTCTACTCCAAAATCACTTGAGAATACAAATGAAGATATAATTTTCTAACTCAGCTTTAAGCCCAAACAAGTCTTTCTTTCCCAATCTCTGCTGTCTCTTAACTAGTTGTCGTTTGCATCAAAGGAAACCTCTGGCTCCTCTCACATTTTCTCACCACCTTTACTCAGATTTTGTGCCTTTAAGAAAGAGCCATAGCTGACCGTGTAATCAACAGCAACTCTTCTACAAATGCCAAAAGAAAAGGAGAAGATTACAGCACTAAGAAACTAGTATCACTCCTTCTATCCTTGTCACAGCTGAGAAGAAATGTTTCATATAATGTGATTTGTCATACACAAATGAAATGTCATGAACTGGGACAATGTGAAGATGACTGTGCTGATTTGATCTTAGGATGGACTAAAAAGTAAAAAGTTAAATATTTGTACTGTGGAAAGAATGGATGGAGAACCCCCAACATATATGGAAGACCAATTTTTTAATTTCAATATCAAGTTATATTAGAACCAATTAAAATATTTCCTT
>PVHP010007441.1:0-52663 GCA_004024765.1 Zapus hudsonius
GAGAGCCTGGAATCCGCCCCGGGGGATAATGGCGGGAGCCCGTGGGGGCGGGAGGGCTCTGCTCGCGAACCCCTCTCAGTTGGTGCCAAGTACCAGGAATCTCAAAATTGATTTTTTAAAAGTAAATTTACATGTGGAAAACTTGAGTTCAGTATTTTTATCAAAGTATGTTATATCTGCTTATCAGAATCCTTTGAATCCATTTCTAAGAAAATCCTTCTGAAAATTCAGACCTCTTGTTCACTTACAGTAACATGTGCTGTGATAGACATTTTCCTAACACTGTATGATTATTATTTCCCCTTCAAATTTCATTTTGTTGTTACAAACTTATGATTGAATGATATTATAATAACATACACAATAAAAATCAAAACCCAGAAACAGTCATTGATTTTCCCAATTGATTTTAAGCTCATGAGTGACAAAGTCAAGTTTCTGGAATCAAAACCACAGCACAAAACACAGCACCTGCCCTGCTTCTATAATTGATCTAATAGCACAGACAAAAGTAGAGGTGAAGGACGACCCAAGCTCTTTACCTCTTACAACCTATACTGGTTTAGATAGGAAAGATTATATATATAAATTGTGGAATCTTGAAATGTTTAAACATTGTGATGTAATGTGGGATACCAATTTGTAATGTGAGAAATGCATGCTCCATGGATTTGAAAAAAAAAGACAAAACACATTTAAATGTTTATACATATTACAATATTCATGGTGGAAGAAGAACTTCAACTTGACTTAGAATGGTTGCTGGGATTTTGAAAGATGTGGTGAACTGGGTCAAGACAGTCTTAATTCCTTGAGAATTAAGTCATTAGTCCATGTGAGTTAATTTTTCCCAACATCCAATGAGAGGGGCTCACAAAAAGTAATATCTGGAATTGCGGAGGTCAGGGGAAACTGCAGAAGAGGGTGCAGAAAGAATCTAAAAGCACAGGGGAGGAAGGTGTGCTATAAGGAACGGTCCTCTGCTCTGGCAACCACTGGTGCTTTTGCAGTCAGCCACAGAGACCACGCCAATACCCCCACTGAGGAGGGCCCTCCGTGGGATGGAGGCTGCAGACACAGAGTCAAATAAAATCACTTGATGGGAATAGAACCAACTTGTAATATGCTTATATTTTAAAATTCCCAAATAAGAATTATTAAAAAGTTAAAATGATTCCATCTCCCTATTAAATTTTAATAAACAGTTTGAAGTTGGCCTGATGGAAGAACAGCCACAAACAGAACCCTGCTTTCCCTTTTGGAAAATTCTTAAGAAAAAAAAAACACATCAATTTAGAATCTCATGACATTATTAAATTGATGCACAGTTTTCTGGCTAATGAGTATGTCATTAAATGTAGAGACAATGACCTTCTATTAATAAGAGTGATTTCAGTAATTCACAAAGTAACTTTGAGTTCATAATTCTCAAGATCCTGCTTCAGGTCCCTTGGGTTTTGATATTGTTGCTTCTTTGACTTTTAGTTTTTATTTCTAAAGGACTGTTTTTGTCCCCCCCCCCCAGTCATTCGACACTTTCACTCCTATTGTCTAAACCAGGCCCTACTTGCTCTTATCTGTCCTTCATTCATGAAGCCAAGGCAACCCAGAGCTTCTCAAATAGAAAAAGGCACTTTTGAGGTGGTATGGAAAAGGGGCGGGCCAGTCACAGAGCAGAGGTCAGTGTTGCCTGGAAGAAGGAAGGATGGACAGCCTGTCCCCAGGCTGGAAGAACTAATGGTTCTTTCTTTTTCACTGTAAACATTGTTTCATATTATAAGATTGCTGAATGGTTTGAGTTCAGTGCCTTTTAACTTATAAAAAATTGCTTAGCAAAATTAATTCCACAGATCTTAAATACTTTGAACCCCTCATTAAACTAACAATCATGTCAAAAAAACCTGAATTTATAAAGTTAAGCACTTTAAACCATGCATGGTGATGCAAAAGTATAACCATAACACTAGGAGGTTTAGGCAGGAGGATTGCCACAAGTTCAAGGCTGGACTAGGCTACATTAAAGTGCCAGTTTAACCAGTGCTATGTTGTAAGTCACTGCCTCAACAAAAAAAAAAAAAAGAAGAAAGGAAGGAAGGAAGGAAGGAAGGAAGGAAGGAAGGAAGGAAGGAAGAAAGGAAGGAAGGGAAGGAGTAAGGAAAAAGAAAAGCAATGTAACAGTTTAAACTGATGTATCTTTGCTCTTCCTTGTATGAAAATTTAATTTCAGCTGAAATAGATTGGCTAGCATCTAAATTGTTACAGATATCATGAAATTGTCAAATTTGTTCAGTTAGAAAATTTAACACTGAAAGAAATTTCAGCTATTAAACTAACAATAATATTCTATAGCATAATTGTATTTTTGCTGTAGAATATCTGAACATCTCAGAAGAGTGTGACAACATAATATGATAGGCAACCAAACCTCAGAAAATATGTGATATAGTAAAAAAAAATCCATCATTAAACACAGAGAGTTAGAATGATTCCTAAAATGTAGTAATCCAATTTAAATTATTCAGTTATAGAATGACTTAGAATATATGAAATGAACATGATTTTGAACTTAAGGTGAAGGCTCCGTCAAATAGAACAGGATATAGAAAATCAAGGTGATTGCTGGAGGGAGAGATATCTCAGTGGTTTAGGAGCTTGCCTGCAAAGCCCCAGTACCTACATAAATCCAGATGCAACAGTGGTGCTGGCACAACCATTCTTGCTCTGTCTGTCTGTCTGTCTGTCTGTCTGACTGCTCTCTCTCTCTCTCTCTCTCTCTCTCTCTCTCTCTCTCTCTCTCTCTCTCTCTTTCTCTCCCCTTGCAAATAAATAAGATATTTTTAAATCAGGGTGTAATTTAGTCATATTTAAAGATCTTCTGAATGGAGATTGAATAGCTTAGGGAATGATGATAAAAAGTAGAAAAAATGGTATTTTATCAAATTACAAAGTTTCTGCACAGCACAGAAAATGATATTTTCCTTGCCACCTATTTACTGAATGTATGAGAATATCCAGATTATATTAAACACAAAAATAACAACTATTCAAATTAGTAAATAGGCAAATGAACTGAACAGACTGTTCTCAAAAGGAGTTCAGATAGCAGCTCAGTGCATGAAAACCTGTTAAACATCTGTAGTTCTATCAAGGAAAAGCAAATTAAAACTGCACTAAAATTCCATCTCAGCAAAGTCAGAATGACTACCATCATGAAAATAAGTAGCAAATATTGGTGATGAGGTGACAAAACTGAACCCTTAACACGATGGTGAGAATGCCAATTAGTGCAAAAACTAGAAAAAAAATCAGTCTACAGTTAAAAACATTAAATAATAGATTTACCATATCACCTACTTTCATCATTCCTGGATACATACTTTCAGCAGTCAAAATCAGCATACAAAACAGATGCTTATGAAGCCATTTTATTGTGGATATATAAATATTTATATATCCTAACTGTATATATATATATATATATATATATAGCATAACTCTTCAGATGCAGATTAATAGATAATAAATGTAAGATTTATTACTCATTATTCAAATATACATATTACTCTATTTCCCATAGTTACTATATTTTCCATACAATATTACACACATATATGTAAACTTCTGATATATATATATATATATATATATATATATACATATATATATATACAATTAGTAATATTTAGTCATAAAGAAGAACAAAATCATGTCATAGATGAAACTGGAGGTCATCATCTTATGTTAAATGAAGACAGTTCAGAACAAAAATATTATCATGCATAATCATAAAGCAACTTTCAAATAGACATAAAAGTAAATGAATGATAAGTTTGGAAGAAGAGTGAGGCCAGGATAATGGGAAGGGGTAAAAAAAGGGTAAGGGGGTTGTCATGTACTCAGAGCATGCTATGTGCATAGACGAAAAGGAACTATGCATCTCATTTGTTTGTACAATGAAAATAGTCTAACATAAAACAAGTGGATAAAATAAAAAGGAAAATTTAAAAATACAAAGCAAACTATCACGAGGATGCTATTGAGAATATTTAGTTATCATTGCCGGTAGTCTATTATAACATGTAGCTAGGCCTAGATTTTGCCTTCCACAAATTGACCTAAAACACAAAAAATGCATTTCTCTTGCCAGTGCCATTAAAATATATATTATACACCATAATATACTATTCAGACATTTTTTTCATTAAGTCATTGCCTGGTTAGCATCATGACACTTGGAACATTCTAACCACTAATTTGATAGATATGCTAACAAAATATATTGACCCACCAAAAGATACCAAGACATTATTTTGCAAATCCTGCAAGTATTTGGCTTAAGACAAATTTAATTGACCAGTAAATTATATCTTTCACTAATCCCTACTGCACTTCATGTGAAGAGTTGATGTTCAAATTGAAATAATAAAATGCCAGAAACACTGAATAATTTACACAGAGAAGATACTTGAGTTTATGAAAACTTAGCTTGAGTATGCTGCTTATTATGATAGAATTGTTGTCTATAAATATTGCTTCAGATATTCTTTTTAATCAGCTCAGAGTTCAGATGAGGAGAGGTCAGTGTTCTTACCCAGTTTTATGGTAAAGCTTATGATGAGGAGGAAAAATGCCAAATTATAGATTCATCTCTACATGAGGGTAAAGTTTTATATTTCATGTGATAGTGACTCTAATACATTTACAGTATATTAAACATCTCGCTAGTTTTCAAATTCTATTATCACCATCAAGTTTGAGTAATTTGTCTGAAACCAAAACTATTTTGTTTCAAAAAATACATTAAAAGCTGGTATGTTCATTTGAGAACTTTTATAAATAAATGTACTGTAATTTGATCATAATCCCTCCTAATCCTTTCTTTTGTCCCCTCCTTAATCTCCATTCCACTGAACCCCTTCTTTCCAACTAGCCCCTAATTCTATTTGGATGTCTTTATTGACATGGTAAACCTTAATTGGTTTTGTATACAACTATTCCCTCAATGCTCTGCCTCGAAATCAGGGACTCTCAGTGTTACTATGAGGTTCAATTTTCTATGTGTATGGAAATTCAGTAATTATCAGTCAGAAGTTCAATAAATTGTATAAATGTACACTGGCTCCTTTACCACAGGTGTCTATCAGAGTATATAAAGAATCACCCCCATTCGTGGATGTCTGTGGAAGCAAGATCAATTACAATTTCCCACTCATTATACAGCTCTGAGGAGGGCAGGGTAGTGAGCCAGGCTGAGGAAATGGAGCAGAGAGGGTCTTTCTGGTTTTTGACTCTTGGTATATACTGAATGCTAGCAATGAATCGTGTGCAAAATTTATTTTTGTGTTTTTCACTCTTATTTTTTGGAACTAAAATTTCACACAGGCTTAATTTATTTTTTGTGATATTTAATCAGCCTTTTCCCCATTATTTCACAAGATCATTGGTTTTTTTTTAAATTACTATCTTATTTCCCTGTTTCTTTTTATGTGAAAACATAATAATATGACAATTCATAATAATTATTATATTAATAAAAATATTATATAGTTTGATTTTCAAATTACTTTATAATATTAAAGTATGTCCTGTGGAACTGTTTAAGCATCCAATTTTTCAGATTTTTTTTAGATGAAGATGAGTTTTTTTCCCTATTTTTGAGAAAGATGGAAAGAAGCTACCTCATCTCTAAGAAGAAGCAACAACAATCTTTCTTTTTTTGTTGTTCTCTATTGATTTGCTGTCCCCTGGCGAAACATCAGCAGACTTTACAAATAACAAAATAGCATGTGGGTGTTCAGTAAGTGAAACAGTATTGAACATTGATGCATAAATGACAGCCAGGGAAAAAAAAGAAACTCAAACTTAAGTGAATCCCAATTCTTGCAGTTTATTTTTGAAACACACTAATAGCATGCCAATTATTTTAATAAATAATGTGACATTCTTGGGAAAAGGGCACACACACACACACACACACACACACACACACACACACACACACACAAACCAATGCAAAGCAATGGCTCAGCCTCTAGGGTTTAACAGGAACCTTGTTTTGCTCCCCTGTGTCACACTTTCCTTTAACAATCCCAGTGGCTCTCAGAACAAAGCTGTGTCTGGATCATCTCATTATCACCCCCCTCCTTCTGACTGCCTTTGTTCATAAAACTCAAATATTATTGAATTTGTTTATTTTGCTCTGTGCTTGAATTACTTTTAAGTAGGAACTGGGGATTTCTAATCCTCTTAAGCCCCATTATTTTCCTTCTCAACTGTGCACTAATACACTCATGATTTCTTGTGGATCTTATGTGTTCTTTAATCGTCACTCTAACTAATACATTGGAGCTTATGTGGTGTCAGACTCTGTCTTGCTTGTCCTTTTCCCCACGTATGAATTATGAGGGCCATCAATGTGTGATACAAAGTGGAAAATTACACTAGTTTGCATGTCAAATTCCATTTTTTCCCTGCTGTGAAATAATTCACCTTACATTTATGATCAAATTCACCAATAGCAGATTTACATCAGATTAGAGGTACTGGTAACATCAAGTCAATTTAGAAATCCATTTCAAATCCAGGTTCATTTGCTATTTGGTTTAAACACAAGCCAAAATTTGGTTTCATATAAAGAGAAGAGAAAAAAAAAGATGACAGATGACATAATTTCAGATGGAGTCACAAAAAGCTGCATTGAAATAAAAGATTCCCTAAAGCATATATAGAACTAAATTAATCAGAAACTTCTTGGAGTTTATGCATTTTTTTCTTATATTCCATAAATTTTGTTTTGTATATAGGATAAAATATTGACATTCAAATGTTAATTACATTATAAATTTAAATGCATGTTGTTCTTTTTCTTTAGGACATATACACACATATGCCATTACACACATGAATATCAGATGTTAAATTTTTTCAGGTAGAGTTCAAAGACAAAAAGAGTAATTATTATTTTGATTACTATGAAGAAAAATAAAGCCAGAAATAAATTAGCCCTTAATTTTAAAAAGTATTGCTCCAAGTACACATTAGAGACAAACAACATAATTCACTCAAAAAGATTAATTTCTCTAAAATTATCTCCAATAGTATATAAATTATATTAGTTTCAAATGCTGTTAATATTAGATTGATACTATGTAATCATATACTTTGCTCTCAAGACTTTTGGACATTTACTGATATCAAAATCATCTTTCTAAACCTAATTTCTAAAGAAGTATTTCCACATTTTTATAACTATGAAAGTACTTTCAGAATAAAATGCCTGCCATTGACCTTAAATAAATCATAACATATGTAACCATATGTTCCAGGATGTTTGTTAAAGTAACAATGGCCTTAATCTTGACTCAATCCTGTTAACTTCTTTAGCATTTCCCTGAAGAGTTATCATTCAATACTTCTTACTGAAATCAATTTTTTTCTTGGTTGCCTAGTGCCTGCATTAATCCTGAATAATTTTCTGCCCTATAGAAAAAATCTTTTTGTTTGCTAAAACAACATGAAAAAGCATCTTATCTGGCTCAACTGTATTATCATAATAATTGTGGTTGTCAGGCTGGCTATATCAGACCCAGGGTCTGTTGTAAGCTCTTTCTGAGTTTTCAAAAGCCAGAGCTGCTCACTGTGTCTTAACACAGTAAGGAGTGGAGAAAAAGCAGAGCTGTTCCTGTCTATTTTTAAAAGGCCACCTTTCTCACGATGAGACTTTATTCCTGCCTCTAACATGCTTCCCAAAGGCATACTTTCCAAACAATACTACCTTGGGGATTAATTATTAATTTTTAACTATTAATCTTAATAAGGTCTCAACGTGATGAGGAACAAATATTACATTCTTAATATAGAACCCTGTTCTTCCCAAAGTCGTGTCCTCATATGCTGACAGAATTTTTTTCCTCAATCATCCCTAAAATCTCAAATGATTTTAACATCAAAACTAAACCCTTAAATTGAAAACTATATATATATTTTATCTTGGTTTTGTGAGGTAGGGTCTCACTCTAGCCCAGGCTGACCTGAAATTCACTCTGTAGTCTCAGGGTGGCCTTGAACTCATGGTGATCCTCCTACCTCTGCCTCCCAAGTGCTGGGATTAAAGGCATGCGCCACCACGCCCGGCTCTGAAAACTATAATTTTAATATTGTCTAAATCATTTATGGATGAGAGATGATTCCTTTATAATTCCTTTCTAATAGTGAACTTGTGAAATAAAACAAGATATACATCCCCCAAATAAGATCGTGGATATGGATAGGGCAATCATCTCTATTTCAACAGGAAGAAATAGAAAAATAAATTTTGGAATAGAAAGAGTGACATTTCCTGTTAGATACAACCTATCATGGCCTATTCTGTGAGCTCTCCGGGTTCACAGGAAATTTTTGCTTGACTTTTTTGTAGACTCATTGGGGAAGCCCCATCACCCCCATAGCTTGGAAGGATCCCTCCCATGCTGAGGGAACTGAGCAGAAGAGGGGGCGGAAACATTGTAAGAACCATGGTGGAGGAGAATATCCAGAGTTATGGAACCCCTCAGTAACAACATACAAAGGGGGGGTAGAACTGGGTTGACTCCCAGGCTATCTATAATACCCTACCTCGTGGACTGATCCAGGTTTCCCACAGAGGAGGATACCCAGCTGATTGGGGACATGGAACAGAGGAATCAGGGAACTGGGGATACCAACTCATTATTTGCTCACTCAATGTATCTAATTATGGATAATAAAGGGAAAATCAATAAAAAAGAAAACAAAAAATAATTTTGAGAAATTTTAAACAAGATGGGGAAGGGGGCAATGGGAAATTGGGAATAACAACTCATGGTTGGCCCACTAAACAATGTAACTCATTATGAACAATAAAGAAAAAAAAAGAAAATTTAAAAAAGATATTAAATAGTAATAATATTAATAATATAAAGTCAACATATTTCTGAAAGTAGAGTAAAGAGCAATAGTTGGAGAACATAGGGCCAAAACAAAAAGAAAAATAAATAAGATCACCCAATAATAAAACAAGTAAAATTATATGGAGGTATAAAAGGAATAAAACATGGAAGTTTAAATTTAAATAAAGTAAGAAGATCCCTAACAGTGCAGTACAGAGGGGGAAGCACAAGGACTAAAGAAAGCCACACAAACCTCTTCTAGGATTCAGAGAAGCTAAAGAAAGTGATTTAGCAGAAGTGGAAGGTCAAAGGGCCTACCTAGTTTCTGCCTTGCAAAAATTTGAGATTGATAAAGATGATGTGTGCTGATCACTGGTGCAATCACCCAATGTAGTCTAGAAAACCCATCGTAAAGTAAGCCATCTACAAGACTTTCTAACCTCAAGCTAATCTGTGAAATGCAAACAAAATTACTACTTAACTTCTTTCTTCTAGATTTTCTTTACATGCCCACTATGGCAGTCTATACGTTTCAAATATGTAAAGATGAGACCTGAGATGATGGGGTTTCAAATCTGATTTTTACATAATAGAACCATAGCCTGTATCTATCATATCTTGCTGCAGAAGCAATGGAAACTTGATTTACTTATTACATTGCAATGTCCTAAAATTTGCTTAGGCTGATGGGGGATTCCTTGGGCTTCTCATAAGGTTGGAATTAAGGGGTATTGGATCTGGAGTGATGCAAAGGCTTCTTCTCACACGTTTAGCTAATCATGATGTCAGGCACTGACATCTCTTCTGTTGCTGTGCATTGAAACATACTAGACTTGTCTAGCTGTAATCTGCAGGCTCCATGATTGTGGGTTTAATAAAACCAAACACATTAAGAATATTTGAAACAGAGGCTGGGGAGATTACTCCGTGGTTAAAGGTGCTTGCTTGCAAAGCTGGCTGGCCAAGATTCCATTCCACAGAACTCACATAAAGCCAAATGCACAAAGAGGGAAATGTGTCTGGAGTTGGCTTGCAGGGGCTTAAAGACCTGATACACCCATATTTTCTCTCTCTCTCTCTCTCTCTCTCTCTCTCTCTCTCTCTCTCTCTCTCTCTCTCTCTCTCTTTCCCTCTGTTATGCTGTTACATATAAAGCAATAAATATTTTAAATATATACTTAAAACAAAATTGGTTCTTTACTGAACATGGCTTTTTTCCATTGATTGTTGAAAAACATGCAATATATCAATTTACACAGGATTTACATGGCATTGGATATTGCAAGTAATATGAAACATGTTTATGGTATATGCTAGAGTACGCGCCTGAAAATACTATTTAACAACATACAAGAGTAATGAGCTGCCCCAGATGTGAGCATCTACAAAGAGGCTAGGATTGCTCCATCCCCTATACCATGGAGATCACAGGCTCCTTGCATGCTGCCTGGATTTCATCACAGCCTCATCAGTAGTTACCAAGGAAACCATTGGGAAGAAAGCCAAATGGAAGCTGTAACACTTCTCCTGAGAGCACTGGGAGTCACACATAGTAACTTCTGCCTCATGTAGCATATTAGTTGTGATTCAGTCAGGAAAACAGAACCAGAACATGACATATATTGGGGTTTATTTGGGGGATAAACTAGGCAAGTGTGACAGCTATAAGTTATGGCGAATCAAAATGGGGATTCTTGAATATGGCTGTTTTATTGTTCAGAGGAAGATTTCTTCTTCAGAGAAGCCTCAGCTCTGCTTTGTCCAAATGGTTGAATCAGTTCTATCTTGTTTCTCTAGCTCATCCATGTCTTAAATTTCATTGACTATGGACTCTAAGCATATTTGCAAAAGCCTTCAACACGCCTAGATTAGTGTTATTTTGAATAACCAAGAACAATTTCCCATCCAACTTGACACATAAAGATGACACACTGTATACTATATTTATTTACGTATGTGTGCATGCATTTATGCAGAATAGAGTAGCTGTAAGTCTTAAGTCTTAAATTTCCATTGAGTCATTTTGTGTTTCTATAATCTCTATAATTTTTGTATACAGGTACATTTACCTATTCTATTATATTATCAAATGTCAATACATATTTGGAGTTTAAATTGCTATTAAGAGAAATATTAATTCATTTTAAAAACCATAATTTATAATAGCCAATATACATTTATACGCATAAATCCAAACCAGAGGTACCCTCTTAAACCTTATCAGAGTAAGAATTTTCTGACTACCAGCTTCCCCTTTTCACTAGCTCTCAATCTCCCCCTCCTCATCATTCTTACACATTGCAGTATCCACAGGACAGTCTAGAGCCTCTGATTTAATGACACATGTGATAGTTGAGGGCACTGCTGCATGCCTGTAGTCCCAGTGTTCACGATGCCCACGCAAGATAACAGGGAGTTCAATACAAGCCTGGCCAGCATAGTGATTTCTAGGTCCACCTGGGCTACATGCACAAACACCCAGACAAAGACATACCTATGAACATGCATAGACACATACATGCACACAAAAAAATAAATTAAGTCAACCAAGTGTAACTTGAAAGTCATGATGATTTCTGCATGGAAATTAGTCACAGTTTCAATCACCTCCATTTAAAACACAAGCCTACTCTCCATATCTTTAACCAGCTAATGGACACATTGCTATGTTGACTCATAACAGATTAGTGAGACTCTTAAAATATAAATAGAAAGAAAAGTTGACATTTGGGAGTGAATGTTTTCTGCTCTTATGTAGATAAGAGCCTCAATGTGAGTTCTAGCAGAATCACACATAGACCTGGAACACTGAGCCTGTTTGCAGACCACAGCCCAGAGAAGTGCAGGCAAGAGCCTTTGCAGAACTGAAGAAACTAGGGGCATTCTCTACGGACTTTTGTCTTTTTTTTCTCTGCTTGTTTTTGGTTTTGCCTGAACATCCATCAACCACACATTCTTTTATTCCTTTGTTCTCAAAATGACACATTTTAAAAATAATATTTATAAAGAAAACCTAACAAAAATACATGTAATGGATTTGAAACATTTACATGAATGCAGAGAAACTCCAGTTTTAATTAATATATTACTGATATAAACTCACTTCTTATTTAACCTAGTGAATTATAAGATAATGATATATTTAAGTTTTCTTTTGCTACCATAGAGTCTGTTTGGAGAATTTTAGATCACAAATGTGAGATCCAGTGACTATGTATAATAACATGCTTGGAGAAGTTTCAATGTTCAGCATTCTCTGAATGCTTATCTGAGCAAAAGAAAGTGAAATATAGATCTAAATGTACAGTGCTTTGCCAAGCTTGTGACTTTAAAGTTAAGCCTTCTCAAAGAACATTTCTTTTCAAACATTTTTTTTTTCTTAAGGACCTAGTACTAAAAGAAAATATTTCCCTACAAGAAGGCCCAATGAGTTAGGAAATTGAGCTGAAGACCATCAAATATATATCATTACCACTGTCCACAATTAGCATGTATCACACAACATAGAATTCAATATCATAGTGTGTATTTCAAGCATCTATTGAATATTACCATGATGTGGAAGAAAACAAAAACAATTTATGTGGATATTTGTTGAAATATAATTAATAACAATATGTTTAAAAGACAAGCCATTCATGTAAACTACTGGCAGATTCAGCTATGAGTCTATCATAGGTATATTCAATCTGTTTTAAAAGAATTCCACCTTGCTAGGCTTAGTAGGTAAGGTTTCTTCCAGCTAGATTGTTTTCTACTTTGAAAACCATTTATTTTAAAAGTGACATGCATCCTCATCAATTGTTAGAAGTGTTTTTTTTTTTTTTTTTTGAAAAACTAATGGCAATTCAGATGTGGCAAAGCCTGGAAAAATATTTAAAGGATCTGCGGCATCTTTTTCTCAAATAAGTGAAGATTTGTGAGATAGCAATGAGATAAGACTGTGAAAGTAAATCCACAGTGCAGAAGTGAGTAAATACTATAGCAAAGATGACTTTGTTATGTTAAGAAATTGCATGTAGACTCCTCCAGCCATGGATATATCTTTCTAGGAGATACCAAAGCTTCCCATTTTTCTTCCCATTCACAGTTTTAAAGAACTAGAATAATCTCACCAAATCACTGTTTGAGAACTCTACATACATTAGCATAGAATTCCATAGTATCATTTGGGTTTAATGAAAGTGGAAACAATTGTCTCTATAAAAATCAAGCTATTCATAAGTAGAGGCACAACAGGAGTTGTTTTCTGACAAGTACAAATGTAAAGCTGGATAGTAACTGATACCTGATTAAAGAATGTCTTGCATTTGATGGAATTATGAGCTACATGATCCTGGGAATCTCTTTGTAATGTTAAGACTTATAGCTTAATTTATAAAATACTCCAGGTAAGACTCAAGAAAACTGCACTCACCAATTGTTATTTCTCCTGTTCATGAAAAATCATGTAGCCTCGCTTGTTTTTATGCTTCCAACAAAATACTATATTGCAGAGTAAACTAAGGTTCCTTTAACTTAAAAAAAACCTTCATTTTATTTTCAAGAAAAGAGAGAGAGAGAGAGAGAGAGGGAGGGAGAGAGAGAGAGGAAGAGAATGGGCACACCAGGGCCTCTAGCTGCAGTAAATGAACACCAGAAGCATGCACATGCACCACTTTGTGTGTCTGGTTTACATGGGTACTGGGGAAACCAACAGGCTTTACAGGCAAATGTCTTAACCATTGATACCAATCTCTCTCCAGCCCTTTCTTTAACTTTTGAAACAACATTGAAATGGATTTTAGGTAAAATAAAATTGTGAGTGTTCACTATGACAAAGCAACAAATGTCTAAAGGGATGAAATTATGGATCTAGAGGGCAAAATTATCTGTTACTAGCCTTCCCTAGTTGAGGTAGTTTTAAGATGGGATTTGAATCCGGGTGTTGTGGTTCAAGTGTATAATCTCAACAATTAAAGATAAGCAGGAAGACTGTGATGTTTCCTCGATATGCTGGAGAACAAAGTGAGGTGAGATTTGAAGAATGGCTAAGACTTAAATAAGATGAGATTTGCTAAACAAAAGGGGAGATCAGATGGGTGAGTATGTTTGGAAATCATAAGAAAAATCTCCCGTGAGTGTCCAGGCACATGGAAGGTGTGATGAAGTGTGCCCATGGCCTCAGTCAGCACACTGGAGGTGTGATTAAGGTGTGCCCATGGCCTGTCAGCACTTTATAAAGAGTGAGCTGATTCTTGGAGGTTTTGTAAATGAAATTTAACTCCTTACAAGTCACTTGTTTACATTTTGTTTGTAGCATTTTTTCTGCTATAAAAGGAGAGTTTAATACTTATGGAAGAGCATGTAGCTAGCAGAATTCTAAAATCTTCATTATCTAGACCATCAAGAAGTATGCTGACTGCTGCTATAAGGAATCATCGTGGGGCCTTAGAATAAAAAGAAAATTTTGCATGTTGAAAGCCTGCAAACTATTTTCTCTGAAGCTCTGAGTTCCTTGCTATTTATTATTTTGGAGAGGAATCAGATGATGGGGCTTAGGCTATTAAAGGCAATAATGTCTCAGTAGAAGAGCATGAAGATCCCAGTGATTCACAGCAGTGACATCTCTCAGGTGCAAGAAGCTTGATTTACAGTTTATTTAAGTGGCAGTAATTATTACATCTGCAATGTATGACATTTTGTATAACTTCCAGTATTATTTCATTTTTAGTATTAAACAATAAATCTTGATAAGGCTTTTAGGATTAAGAGAACAGTTAACTATTAAGTATTAGTGCTGTCCCTGATAGATGCGTGATATATTAGAAAGTTTTCATTCTCAGTGTCTCATTTTTTCTTTGTTCATCTATTCATTTATATCTTCTTGGCTAAAAATGAAATTCACTTCGAAAGTCTATATTGCTGAGAAGTATGGTAAAAGGCATAACTCATCAAAATTATACATAGATAAATCTGTTTCCATCTCATCTCCAATTTTCCTTTGATTTGTGTCTTTTCACCTTTTTTTAATATAACAAAAGTCTAGATGAACTTTACCATAAGTCAGGTTAAATTAACATCTGATAAGTCCCATGAGATTCATAAAGTCTCTTGCTATTTGTAAAATATGGCTCATTTCAGAAACTATCAGCTTGTAAATATAATGATCCCATTACTATATCAAAGAGATTCCAAAATTGCTTTTTAAGGCTTTGGTTATTTAGTGCTGAGATAAAACTTTTTAAACCAGTTGGACTTTCACTGAAATTGCATGAGAGTCAAGAGCAAATTTTCCTGGAAATACAAAGGACAAGTAGGAAACACATTAGCTTTACTGGCTGGAGATGAAAATCTCAATCTTCAATCTCTCTCTCTCTCTCTCTCTTTCTCTCTCTCTCTCTCTCTCTCTCTCTCTCTCTCTCTCTCTCTCTCTCTCTCTCTCTCTCTCTCTCTCTCTCTCTCTCTCTCTCTCTCTCTCTCTTTCTCTCTCTCCCTCCTTTATTCTCCCTCCCTTTTTTCTCCCTGTATTACCATATCTTACTTTCTTATCTGAAAGACTTTTTAAGTCTTTCTATTCCCTGTGTGTCAGATTTAGAAAAGGAGCCTAATTAATTCAATATTGGTTGCAATCTCTCCATTTCATTTTTGCATCTCGAAAATCACTCCAAAAATCTCTTTCAAACAGTTTCTCAAGGTTTTATGTTTATTAACACATAACAATAATTATTATACCCATATTTTATTGTGATGTTATAGAACCAGACTTCATTACTACATACTTACATAATGAGTATATAGATAAAATTTTAGTAAATAGAAGGAAATTTGAATGCAAATTAATAACTATGAACAAATTTATATTATATTTTACTCTTTTTAACTTCTCTTCCATGAGTCTGTTTGTTAGGCATGCATGTTTGCATTTTGTCTTGCTCATTCACTTTGCACCTTGTTTTTTGAAACAAGGTCTCTCATTAAACCTGAAGTTAACTGAATCAGTTAGACTAGTTAGCCAGTAAGCAAGCCTCAGCAATCTTCCCACTGACCATGGCTAAGAATATTCAAGCAGATACTGAACCTCTATAAACATCCAGGTTGAAAAAAAGTAACACATTGTATAGAGAAAACAAGCAGCAGATTGAGGAGAGCATCCTCAAAAGTTAATATCTTAATCTACATCACTTCTAAAGATGAGAATATCAAATTAATATTTCTTAAATGAACGAAAGTTTAGATCATAAATTGGTCCTGTGTCCGAGCAGAATTTTTTCATTTCAAAATATGTGAACCAAAGACTTCTCTTTCTGTTGAAAGTAAATAAAACAAAAACCACTATAAAATGATATCCATACATAAACCACACTCAAATTTCTGCTCAAATGACATAGTCATATATGTTTGTTGGGTGAAAGCTCCTGTCCAGAATGGGTGCAATGGATGTATGTTGAAAGCTTTGGATAGGCAAATTAAATGACTATCAAGCAAGAAACTAGGAAACTTCTTTTCCAAAGTGTTTTAGGGATTCTAACACAGGCCTTAGTTAATATATCTGCCCTTTGCCTTCCTTTGGGACATATACTTGAGTAATTACTAAGCTTTGTTTAAAATGCCTTTGAACAGAAGGGAAGAATCTATGATTGAATATATTGCCTCAGATATAGATCCAGATCTGGTCTGTAATTATCTGCTGAGTAATTCTTTGCTATAGCTGACCTCTAAGCTATTGTTGCTGAGGATTGTTATAAACACCTCAATGTGGGAAGAAATTTAAAGACCCATACTATGTTTGACTACTTCTGAACATTCATCTACTTTAGAATTCAGTTAGAAGTAAGATAGTAGAAATTTTATTATAAAAGCAGAGTTTAAAGAGCTAGTATGTTTCATAGTAAAACTATTTTCCCAGCTAACACTTCAAAATTGCACATTATGAATATAGAAAAGAGAATCTAAGAATCTACTTAGTAAATGTTCATCATTGTTATAAATTACCCTACTTTACCACCTTTGTCCTTTCTGTTTTCTGACGTGGGTTAACAGAACCAGCCTAACTACAGCTTCATCATAACTGCATTTGTTATGACAAGTTCTAACTTGTCATAACTATACTAAGTAGATATAAAGTAACCTGTGACCTACCTGATATGCACATTGCAGAATTGCAGTCTTTATTTAGAGAATGAATTATAAACAAATATCACAAGGAATTCACCAGAATAAATTAATTTGGCAAACAATCCAGAAAACCAGACAATTTTGGTCTTAAGGAAAAGTAATATAAACAAGATAATTCACTGGATATTGAAAGTCAGAAACAAATTACAACAAGTTATCAGCCAGGTTTTAGTAATCTGTTGGAATAATGTGCACACATGGCAGGTAATTTCTGTTGTCAACTTGAACACATTAGAACTCTGGGAAGTGAAGCCCTTGGACAATATCTGTGAGGGAATGTCCAGGAAGGATTATCTCAGAGAGAAAGTCCTACTTTCAGAGTTGGTAGCCCTGCTGTCAAAGAATTTCACATAAGGAAATTGCAGATATTAGATTATTTCTGTGCACTGTCAGGGCTACTTGAGTTATGCACTTTTTGCCTTGTTCTCCTTTCTACTGGACATTGAGACCTAGCTTGCATCGGGGTTCATGGACTGAGTAGCTATCTGGTCCCCCAATTCTCCCAGCTTAGTGGATAGAGCATCTACCAGGTTCTTTGAATCTAGAACTTGTAGTATCTACTGTTGGAATGCATACCTACCTCTTGTGAGATATTGAATAAGTCTCCATCTTAATACATACACATCCTATCATTTCTAGAGCTCCCTGATTGATAAGAGTGTATAAGGAGTTGCTGAAATTACAAGCTCTTTATATCTTCTGGATAAATTTTCATAAAAATGTAAATGGGTGATGATTAATTTTTAAGATACATTTGGGTTAGAGAAATAAAACCAACCATCAACAGATATATTCCACCAAGTGAGCCATATAGAAAAAGCTTCTTGCTTCTGCAAGCCAATGGCAGAATCAAGTAAGTAAACTTTTCTCTGACTACAAATGTGTTATTTTTCTATTTTTAACATATTTATTGGCTTAGAATTATACATATTAACACAAAAATATGCTCAGTATCATAGGTTCCTAGACAAAGCCATCGAATCCATGATGACATTCCCTCAATATGCATTAGTTATTTCCCCCCAAGACTCTTACATTCTTTCTGCCCCCTCTTCCACAAATTTCCATGAGTCATAGTGGGTGAGTTTAAATTTTGCATAGTTATAAGGTTTTTAAGAGTCTGGAAATTTGTATTTTGGATAATTTTGGGCACCCTTGGTGCCTCTCTCCATTGACCTTCCCCAGGTTATCTGCCTTGCTGTGAGGGTAGCTCTTTTGCTTGTCATCTCAGTTCCTTACAGGTTGCGTTAGGGCTCTAAATGTTGAGTTGGAGATGAATGGTCTCCTGCTTGGGTGTCCCCCATCAAATCAGGTCACTTTGATGGAGTTCGGTTGTCCCCAGTTCTCATTGCTTTCTGAAAAATATAAGCAGAGTTTCCAGCGGAGAGTGAGATCATTATTGGTCAATTGAGACAACTATTGCAAGGTTGGTGAGCGTTTGGAGGGTGTATCCTTTCTGAGGAACTATGGTTATTGAGGACTCTCCCAGGGAGATGGGGTTCTTGGTCACCATTCAAGGTTTCCTTGGGTGCCCATACCTATTAGGGGTTCCCTGCTTCTGAGCAGATCTCCTAGCTAATTAGCCAGCTGTTGATGACCCACCTAGGTTGGGCGCCACTACTGCACAGATGGGCACTTCTTGACTTGCTTGTCTGTGCCATATTGCAATGTGTTCTGCATTCTCAGGCCATCAGTCTGTGTAACTTGAAGATGCCTCCTGCTCTCAGGATATTGTTGGTCTGGTTCCCCTGGCAGCTCATACAACACCATCCAGCATCACCCAGGCTGCCCATCTGGGAGCTGATTTCAGTTTCCAGATTCAGCAGGGTCTTTCAGTGTTGTGTGATAACAGTCTGTGGAATCTTCAGCAATAGGGTCTTATCTTTTGTCTAAGGTGGATATTCAAGGGCTGTGACAAAAATTTGTCTTGTTTTAGGGATCTCATCAAGCTAAAAAGCTTCTGTACAGACAAACTTACCATACTCAAAGCCAATAGACCACCAGGTTGGGAGTTAATCTTTTCCAGCTGCAACACAGATAGAGGTCTAATATCTGGAATTTACAAAGAACTGAATAAATTAAATAATAAAATATAAAACAGCCCTCTCACAAAATGGGCCTCTGAGCTCAACAGGGAATCTTCAGAAGAAGGAACACAAATGGTCATTTCCCACTTAAGAAAAGGTTCAACATCATTAATCATCAGGGAAAAGCAAATCAAAACAACAATGAGATTCCACCTCACTCCAGTAAGACTGGCAATCATGAAAAAAAAAATCTACCAACAATAGATGTTGTAGAAGATGTGGGGAAAAAGGACCCCTCCTTCACTGCTGTTGGGAATGCAAACTTGTACAACCACTATCACTATGTATTTTTCTATTTTTTAAAATTTTTCTATTCTCAATATTTAATTTCTTCTTTATATTTTCCTACTTCCTGCATTAAAATATATTCACACAACAAATGTTCTTAAAGAGGGCTTGAATGGGAATTAATTTATTGTGTTTAATAATATGTGATAGGTGGCCAAATATCTAACACTTTATTGAATAACATTTAGGGGAAAAACAATAAGTATGAAGTAGTATTAGCAGAATCCAAACTTAATGAAGTTTTCAGTGGGATTTCACATGAGACTTAAGAGGAAATAAAACAGAGGAAAGTGGGTGTTTGTGGGCCAGTTTCTGTTCTGAAGCAACTAACCACCTGAGGGTCCCATCAAGACAAAATGACCTTTCATGGAAAAACAAAAAAATAAAAGTAGAAAAGATTGATGGGACCTACAGTGATTTTCCAAGATTACATAACTGAAGGCTTGTCAGTCTGCAGGCCCTGAAGTATTGTGAAGTCCTGTGACACTGCTGTAACTTCCACCCAGATGTGCAGCTCTATTAAATTCTGGTACTTGTATTGTCATGAAAGAATACTTATCAGCCTCATTCTTCCACTTCTGTTCCTGCTTATGATTCCACTCCATGAAGCATGAACGTGAGCCCTTCAACACTTCATCATTGATGGGATGGGACTCACAAGACCACACTCCTGTAACTATCGAGATTTAATGGTTACTGTGAGATCGGGAGGCATGTTCTTCATATTTGTGTCCACTGGAAAGTTGCCTACACTCTAGTAAATAACCTCTTACCATGCTCATGCAAGAAACCCTAAAGTAACTCAGTGGGACACACATGCACACATCCACATACATGCACACACATGCATACACCCACAGGAACCTGGAAGTAGGAAGGAGATTAGTTGGGAAAAAATATGAGTTTTTTTGGAAGCAGTAGTTGGATAGGGCTAGACTGCTTAACTCAGGCTGACCTGGATTTCACTCTGCAATTGTGGGCAGACGATGAATATGATGAAAATACATTATATATACAAATGCAATTATCAAAATAAAAATAAATTAATAATAAAAAATAAAAAGTAGGGTTGTCAGGTTAAAAATACACTTCACAAATGACAAAATGATGTAGGCTGCTAATCAACACTTTGGTTTTTGTTACACAGTAAAATTCTGTTTCTCTGAAATATATGCTTTAGTAAGGGAGTTTTATTAAATTATGCTTGTGAGTTTAGATTATATAAACATGTAAAATATCTATAAAATTAAAATCATTTCCTCCAGGCAGATCTTAATAGAAATTTTAAAACCAAGTAGTTTTTTTACACTAATTAGGCAGAGGGCATTTGAAAAGTAATTAGAGTGCCAACACATTATAGTAGCTACTTATTAAGCAGCCCATTTCTCTAACTGTGATACAAAGGTTTCTGGTTACATATGTGTTTTACCAAAAATAATTGGGCACATATTTCACCTACATATAAATAAGTATTAGTATCTGTGGTTTAAAGGTAAAATGTACCCCATAGGCTCACATGTTTAAACAGTTTGTGAAGATCTTGGAATCTCTGTAGATTTGCTGAAGGAAGTGAATCACTGGGGTTTTTACTTTCAAATGCTACTTCCTGTTTGTTCTCTGCCTCCTGACCATGATATGGCTGCCATGAAACTTCCCCTTGAAATAGTAAGTCAAAACCCATTCTCTCTGTCTCTGTCTCTCTCTGTTTCTCTCTCTCTCTCTCCTTGAAAATAAATACATATTTTTAATTAAAAAATGCATTTATTCCTTAAATTGCTTCTGGTCAGGTATTTATTCATAGTAATGAGACAGTCATTGATACAGTATCACAGATTGCCTTGGTGTCTTCAGGACCAGCACCTATAGAACATCATGAGGATAAATGTTGTGTGTGTGTTGGGGGGTGTTGGGTTGGGGGATATAATTTGCAAGCAATCTCACTTCTAATGGCCTTTAGTTTCCAAGAAGATCATATTCCTCTATAGGAATATTGCAGCCTATCTAGAATAACCTGTCTCCAAAGAAACCATAAATGACTGGAAGAATGAGTTAGGAAGGGGGAGCCAGGCATTCTTAGCCAGCATCTCCCTTCCTCTTTAGAGGTTGACTTGACAATGAAGACTTAATAATGTCCTGTGATGAGCATAGCTGTGAAGGTTCTGGTTGGCATATTGCTAGGGCTCTTTGTGACATGTGGGGTATACATTAGGATTTTCAGCAAATAGTAGGAAGCTCTTAATCAGGAAAATTGTGTCTTTATATTTCAGGAATCTTCAGTTAGAAGAGAGTGAGAGTTTAGAGAGACAGTCACCTGACACCTTCAAGTGAGGTGAGGTTGAGTGATGACCAGGTCTATCTCTAGCCCAGTACCCAGCTGCTCTTCTCCAAGGCACAAGGACAAGATGGTAGAGACTGGAAAATATCTTAATCTAGAACCAACTTCCAACCACAATGACCCATGTGGTTATTCTGAGTGTGTGACTTATGTAGGCACACAGAGTTCAGGGCACAGAAGGTCTGGGTACATGATTTAATGTCCTATTTTTACCATCTTGATTTGTTGTTGTTGTTGTTGTTTTCTGGGTAGGGTTTTGCTCTAGCTCAGGCTAACCTGGAATTCACTATATAGTCTCAGGGTGGCCTCAAACTCATGACAATACTTTTACCTCTGCCTCCCAGGGCTGGGATTAAAGATGTGCATCACTTTATTTTCTATCTCGTATTTTCACTCTGTTGTAGAATCTGAAAATTTATGTAATTAATAATGTCCTCAGAAAATATGATTTATTTGTAAATAGGAATAAGTTTTCATGGCTGGAAATTAAGCATACTAAGACAAATGAAAGAAAGATGAATGTATTCATTATTATTTAGTTTATAATTCTATATGTTGAATTCTTTTTTAAAGTATTGTATTTATTTGAGAGGGTTTGTGTATGTGAGAGAGGCAGAAAGAGAGAAGAGAGAGAGAGAGAGAGAGAGAGAGAGAGAGAGAGAGAGAGAGAGAGAGAGAGAGAGGAGAGAATGGACATTCCAGGGCCTCTAGCCATTGCAATTGAACTCCAGACACATGTGCAAGTTTCTGCATCTGGCTTTACATGGGTCCTGGAGAATCAAACTTGGATCCTTCTGCTTTGCAGGCAAACACCTTAACCACTAAGCCATCTCTCCAACCCCCTATATATTGAATTCTTATAAGCAACACAAACAAAAAAAATTCCCTCTTAGTATAGAAATGTTTCATTGGAAATTCTACGAGAGCAGGAGCAATATGACCAGCAGACACTATGTTTTCATATTTTTACAGACACTATTATAAAACTGCTTAATACACACACACACACACACACACACACACACACACACAGCTTAAGAAAAACAGGAACATGTTACAGTAGAAAAGTGAAATTAAACCAGAGATAAGATTTGTCCCTTGCTTAGTTGTTGGTTTACATATGCAATGTTTCACCCTATATTCATTTGATATTGCACCTCATAAATTTGAAAGGAGAAGATTAAAGGATTTTCTTAATTGTAAAAAAGTTCCCAATATATAAGATAATCAATAATTAGGTAGAAAATACCAAAATGTAAGGAATGACTGTAGCAATGTAATGTTTCTCTGTGAATATCTGTCTTGACAACATTGGTGTTCCCACTTATAACTTCAATTTTATATTTCTTTGAAAACTAGTTTGGTCTTCCAAGAATTTTATTCATCTTAGAGTCAAGATACCCATTGTTGATAAAACTTTTAATACATGATTTTATTGTCACAAATTTTAAACATTATTTTGAGCATAAGCCAGGACTTCAGTTGCATATATATTGCTGCTATTCTTTGTCATATAAGTACTGTATATAACTGTAAGAAAATGTTTGAAAATGAACATTGATATTGCTATTAATGGCATTTTAGTGTAACTTTCACATAGATTTTTATTCTTCTTCTTTTAACATCTAAGCCTATGATACAAAAAAAAATTACTAATTGGCTAAACCTCCCATTTTTAGGAAGATGTGAGGCTGGACTGTGAAATCAGATCTAATCATCTCTAAGCCCACTCTCTCGTCATCACTTCATGGCTAAAGCATGAGAAGCTTCTTAAATTGCCATTCCCTGCTAGAGTCTCTCCTGCTTTTGCTCTTGTCTCATGTCTGAAAAATGTCATGTGGAAACTGTGAGTTTAAACCTATCTTGGACTCCTATCTTCCTAATTACGTTTTCGTTTTTTTCCCCTGTAAGTGCAGTCACAATTTAAATGCTTCTGCAATTGTTGATTACAACTCTGACAATGTGCCAGATGTTATCTCATTGAAATTATGCCTACACAGTGCAGGTGCAAATTGGAGGCCAAAATGGACCAAATTTGGACTTAAATATATCTACAAATCCATCCCATCTATATGCTGGGTCCAACGTAAACCATTTTCTTCCACTTTTTCTGATTTCAATTTACATATTAGACTTTTCAAAACTTTGGAAAACTGATGATGGTATACTACATAGTTAGATTTAAAAATCTCCACCAGTGATAGACATTGCATTTTTGAGGCAACAAATAAAATTGAACAACTTTATACCTTTTGTCTACATAAATGTATTGTGGCTAAGCCACCAATGTTTTCCAGAGAATTCTTTAGGAGATATGGTTTTTAAAACAAACAGTTTATGAGCAAATGAATCTCAATACTCCTATAAATACTCATTATTTATTTTGAGGACTAGACACCATACCATTCTATATAGGTTTTTCTTAAATGTGTTATCAGTTAATTCTTCTATGCTATGCTCAAAAATGTAAAACATAACATTTGGTGTTTTTATTTGTTAGAAAAAAGTTAAAAGTACCTATTAAAAGGAAAAACTCAAAAAACTATAAAATTGCACATTTTGAAATATAGCTAGCTCATTATCTCTGAGCAACTATCACATTTCATTGGGTCTCAATAGTGAATTATGCAACATTATGATTATAATTAGCATTAAGAAAGGACAGAATACTGCACCTTCAATGTTCTACTGTATTTTTACTTTATACCATCTCAAGGATCTTTCAGACTCAACTTATTTTCATTTATTATTCATATATAAGTATATAACACATATATATGTGAAAAGAAAATACATAAGAAATTACATTATTAAGGAATTTACAAAAAGGTCCATTCAATCTGATGTTTCTGGATCAAAGGATAACCAATTTTTTTTATATTTACTCAGAGCAGTATCCCCTGAGACATCAAAAGAATTGGCTGATATAATAATATTGAATTCCTGTAAAGAACCTTTATACTTTTGTCTCCAGGCTACTTTTCCAAATCAATTATTTCAAATCTTCAGATTTGGTCTTGTTTTTGTCTTAAATGTCCCAGAGGATTTCATGGACTCTCTTTTGCAACATGTGAAGACATAATGCTTCTCAAGTGATTTTTAGATGCTTTCTTACACACATATGTATATATGTACACATATACATATATATTGTGTGTAGTGCATGTGTGTGTTCATATATGTATGCAGATTCATAGGCTTGTGTATGGACAAAAGAATGGAAGCCAGAGGTCTATGATGGGTGTACTCCTCAATTGTTCTCCATCTCATTTATTGAGAAAGAGGATCTTCTTTTTCCTAGCACCTGCCAATTGGACTAGTCCAAACAATCTGTCTGCCCCCCCCCCACACACACACCCAGGTATCTGCTTTCTCTGCTTTCTGGTAACCAGTGTAGGTAACTGGTATTAGAGGTGGGCTACCACCCACTCAGCAATTACATGCGTTCTGGGGGTCTGAACTCAGGTCCATACTGAGCCATCTTTGAGGTCTCCCTTTTGCTTTTGTTTTTAAAAGGCTGGGGCTGTGCCTATGGAAATGTAGTAGAATAGACCTAACAGGACATCTTTGCAAAAGGGTTATTTTGAACCAAAAGCCTCTCTCCTTTTCCTTTCCTAAAGGAGATAAAACCAGCACAGGAAAGCCAATTTTTCCTATTCACTATTCACATGAAAAGTAATAGATTATCAGCATCAGGACAGAAAGCTGAGAATGAGGAGGCTGTATTCAATCAGACATCACTAAAGGCAGAAGAACCAAGTATCTGAATACCTGAGGTGACACCATGCCTGGGAAATGCTTTGCTACAACATCTGATAACAAGGACATTGAACAATGATTATTTGCAGACATGGCAGGCTTAACCAGTGTGAGTATGTGGAGGGGGGATATTTGTACAGTAAAACTTATATTCTAATTCTACATCATGATGCATAACCTCATCATTCAGGAGGCTAAGGAGGGAAGATAGTGAGTGTGAGAACAGTCTGCCTCAAAACACAGGCAAACAAAACAACAAAACCCTGCATCATCTTAGGCAGATGTGAATAAACCTACTTTAAATAAATAGAGCAGGCTCACTCTGAACATGGTTTGTAAGTGTCCATAATTCTTTATGTTTCTATCCATCTCTATTCTCTCTATCCCTACCTCCTTCCTGCCTCTTCTTCCCCCCTCTGTCTCTTTCTCCACATATGCATTTATTTATATACATACACAGAGGTTATACATATGCTTAGAATGGAATGGAATAGTTTTTTTTTTTTAATCAGATCTAATTCTCTTTCATACTGTGGAGTTGGTGATAGATTTTCTTCACAGGATTCCTATGGATGCTTGTTTACGCAAATGTTGATATTTAAAACATTGCTCTTGTAGTTATAAAAGATAGAAAAGACTCAGCTAGATTGTAAGAGCCATGGTGGGGGGAGATTATCCAGAGACATTGCCCCCCCCAGCAACAATTCACAAGTGGGAAGAAAAAGAAAAAAAAAGAAAAAGAAAAATTGACTACAACTGGTGAAGTTCAAAATCCCCTAACCTATGGACAGATGGACAGATCCAGTATTCGCACCAAGGAATTATCCCAGTGGGTAGAGGGCAGAGAAACAGGGAACAGATTAACAAGATTTGATCATACAATGTATATACTTATTCATAATAAAGATATTAAAAAGACATAATAAAAAGTAAAAATAAATTAAAATCTGAAAAAAAGACTGAGTAAAGACTGCTAAATTTAGATATTTTTTAACTCAGTACATGTCATCTTTGTCCTTTGTTGCCATTTTCTTCTTTTTTTCCCCTGAATGTAGAGTGCTGAAACAATACTCTAGACAATTGAAGGTTTTACTTAAGGTTTTATTGTTATAAATAATGGGAATATAAGAATTCATAAATTAGTTCTTTCAGCAAATATAATACTATCATGATTTTATGCCTCACTGGGTGATAGAAGTATCAAGGAAGGTCCCTGGGGACCAGAATCTGCTTTGGTATTATTCAAAATATTCATTAAGCAGTGAGTGGGAAATATAAATGACTGCACATTCAAATCTGTAATAAATATGTGAGAAGTGAAAGATATTAACTCAGCAAGATCAAAAATACAGATGGATCTGGACAGCTGGGAAAATTATTGAGATGAGGAAAAGATGAGAATTAATGGAAAGAGTGATAAGTAATTAACTAAAAGAAAAATATACACAGTGTAGAAAATAAACTAATAAGAAGTTGAGATGCATATGCAGTAATGATTGGAAATACTATCTTAGATTATTTGTTGATAAACTGAAAAAATGTAAATCCAGTGATATGATAATGAAGACTAATTGCATTGTAATTTCCCTAAATTGAGCAAATGGTAGAGAAAAAATTTAGTATCACTTAACTAGATACTAACATTTTATGTATAAACTAAGTAGTGATTTTTTAATGTTAGTCAATTTTAGGACAAAGTAAAATTGTAGCAAAATTTGGTAATGTAAACTAGCATGGTGACTATGAAACAATGTTGGTTTTAAAACATTGAATTCCCTGACATATATTCAATTTTGTGAATTAACTACAAGCCTGTCTCCAAGTTTATTGCCTGTTACATTCTTATGACATTTCTTACTTTCAAAGCACCATTGTATTCTCTCTACACTTAGGGTGCAATGAAACTTATCAAAACGAAATCTATACCTAAATAAATTTACTAAATAAACCAGTGTTCTAATCTCCAGATATATACCACACTCTAGCCATAAATTAATCCAGGCTGTTTTAAATTCACAAAATTTTGCATTCCCACATTGAGCTGTTGATTGAAGAGACCCACGAGGTCCCCAAAATAGTACAGGCAGGCTTATTTCAAAGCTCTTAAATACTCAACCCAGACAAAAGGTAAGATCCTGTTACTGAAGATACCACATACTGTAGTCACACAACAATGAGAGACCCTGCTTAATCCAGAATGGTAACCAGATCCCATAGGGTAGCATTGTAGTGCTGGAAGGCACTAAATGAGCTTCCAGAGGAAATTGACCAAAGAAATCCCAAGAAAGCAGAGGTCACTGATATTCAACACTGAATGATGCTATGAGAATGCTGACGTCTCTGCTATGTGGTAGAAACCAGTAAACCAAGAATTGCTCATCCATGCAATAGTGGCACTAAAACAAGATGGACAATAAACAGCTTGCTAATTGGCTAAGAGATCCGTTCAATAGCAGGTAACCCTTAACTGGAGCTGGAACCCATTGAAAACCCATAAGAGAACCAAGAACCTGGACTACAAGGGGAAACCCCCACCAACCAGGGATCTACATACAGAGAGGTTGCACCCATTATTAGCACTTCACCAAATTAACATTTGTCTCATTTAACCTATACTGATTTCACTCTCAGTTGGTGATTTTGTTTGTATGCTTAGAAGGCAGCAAGAGCCATGGACAACCCAATTCCACCAGTAGGACATGAGATGTTACCTATCACCCAAGCAAGAGATGAACCACCCATAATTTAAGATATAGAGCCCACATGAAACCTTTGGGGAAGTGGCGAGAATAGCAAGAGACCTACTTCCACAGCAAGTCAGATAACCTGTGAAAGGATAATGGAGACAGACACAGAGGATATCCAACATAATCTAAAGCAGAAATCCAGAGATTCTTAAAATCTCAACATTAAAGCATACTTAAAACTCACCTACCATGACTCATGGATGTGAGCAGAAGAGGCAGCAGAAAGATAATAAGAGCCATGGTGGGGAGAATACCCAGAGCCATCAACCCCCCCCATTTGCAACAACACAAAAAAAATACTGTCTACCACAATCCATAACTCCTTACACCATGTACTGGTCTAGTAAGCCCACTGAGGAGGGCCCCCATTACGTTGGGGACAGGGAGGGATATGGGGGGTACCATCATAAGACTTGCTCATGCAATATATCTAATTATTGACAATAAATATGGGGGAAAGATTTAAGGAAAAAATTACTATTAGAAAACCATCAGTACTGATTTTATTCCAGAGAGTCAATATTCAACATTATAGTTTCTTGTTGCCTTTAGTGTAAAATATACTGGGTTTAGGAAATTAATGAGAATATATATATTATTTTTAAAAAGCCATTCTGAGATGGCTCAATCTCTCATTTATTAATGGCATTTAGAGAAAAGTGATTTGAATCAGCATAACATGATGGCAGAGCTATGCTTGAACATATAGAAAATATTTAAAAAATATAAAATTCTAACATATTTGTTTTATTATCTTGACCAGCTTACTATTCTTTCTGACTTGACTAAAATCTTGACTGTAATCATTTATGGCAAAATTGGTAATATTTTATATTCACTGCCAGTATTATTAATAGCAATATTTTATTAATATCAACTTGAGAAACATATTTAATTACTAAGTAATATACATGAATTTCTGTAGTGAGAGCTCTTCAATATGTTTTTATAAAACAGAGCCTTAGTTTTGCCCTTGAAACATATGCATAGTCAAATATTCATAGGTCATCTCAGCTAAAATAGCTCTGTTCTTGATCTGCTGTTAAAAAAAAAAGTCCAAGGGAAGTGGTTGGGTTCTGGTGAGAACTCTCTTCTTGGCTTATAGACATCTGCCTTATCAATTGTACATTAAAATGGTATTAGACAGAAAGAGAACTGACAGAGACAACAGTAAAAATATGCTCATCATCTCCTCATGGGTACTAAATTTAATGAATTTATCTAATCCTACAAGAGTTCCACCTGCATGTTGAGAATTTGGAGCTTTCTCCCATTTTTTAAACATCTTTATTATGAATAAGTATATACACTGTATGAGCAAATCTTGTGAAGGTGTCCCGTTTCCCTCTTCTCTGTCCCCTACCCATTGGGGTCCTTCCTCGGTGCACATGCTAGATCTGTCCAAAGGTTAGGGGGTTATGAACTGCATAGAGGTAGACAGGATTTCTTTCTTTTTTTTTCTCCCCTCTTTGTGTATTGTTGCTGAGGGGGGCAATGTTTCTGGATTTTCTCCCCCTCTTCCCTCAGTTCTCTGAGTCATAGTGGGCGAGTTTTGAGTTAACTTTGTTGTTGATACCTTAAGTATCTCTGGACCTTTGGCCTGGGTTGTGTTGGGTATCGTTGGTGTCTGTCTCAATTGACCTTTCATGGGTTATCAGACTTGCTGTGGTGATTGGTCTCCTGTTTGTTTCCTCACTTTCTCATAGGCTTCATTTGGGCCCTGTGTGAAGGCTAGATGTGGTTTGTCTCTTGCCAGGATGTCAGCCATCATCCACTGACTTTTTGGTGGAATTGAGTTGTTCCTGGCTCTCTCACTGCTTTCTGAAAAAATACAAACAGAATCTCCATTGGAGAGTGAGATCAGTTTAAGGTAAATGAGACAAACATTGATAATTTGGCAAAATTCTAATGGTTGCACCCTCTCTGCAGCTCTCTGGTAGTGGGAATTTTTGCTCAGAGCCCAAGTTCTTGGTCCCCATATGATTTTTCCATGGATTCCAGTTCCAGGTAAGGTTTCCTTGTCACTAAGCAGATCTCTTAGCTAATCAGTAAGCCATTGATTACCCTCCTTGGTTTTGTGCCACTTTTGCACAGATGAGCATTTCTTGACTTGCTGTGTGTTTAGCATTCTTGTGACAATTGTCTATATTGCATATCAGTAGTCTCTGTTTTCTCCAAATATCATTGACTAATTTCTCCTGGCAGCTAATGCAGTACCTTCCAGTGCTACACATGCTACCATCTGGGAACTGATTACCATTCTGGTGCTAGCAGGATCTCTCGGTGTTGTTTGATAAAGCTCCATGATTTCTTCAGCAATAGGGTCTTACCTTAGGTCTGGGACAGGTATTCAAGAACTTTGACAGAAGTTTGTCATGTTTTGGGAATCTTGTGGATCTCTTTGATCAACAGCTAAGTGTGGGAAGGAATCAGTAACTGGGACAGGGAGATACAGGCCTGAGAAAATATTCTTGAGTTTAGGCTTCCTCTCATTCTATTCGTGGCCCCTCTTGGTGGTATCCTCAGCTTCCTCAGGAGCTTACTGTATAAAAGCAAGGGTTTATGGTATCAATCCATTTTTAGTTTAGTTTACCGTATGAGTCTCTCCCACCCTCTCACTCTCCCCTACCTACCCATTCCCCATTCCTCCAATTCTTTCCATTCTCTTTTACAATGTCTCCATTCACTGACAGATATTCTTGGAGCAGATCATTCTTAGTGACCACACACAAGAGCTTTCTCCTATTTTGAAGGGACAAAAACATTCAGTTCATAACATCAGACTATCATTATCTTTTCCCCTTGTTTCTCTTGTAACTTTTTGCCAAGAAAGGAATTCTATTGAGTTTCTTTCTTGTATGTTCTTTTAGAGTTACTCTTTTTTAAAACAGTCCTTTCTGTACAATATAATGGTTTACCATCGTCACCCATGTTAATGCATTTAAATACCATTCACAAGTCATCATTACTATGTCTTCTCATTGCATGTGCTTGCAGTTCTTCCATTGCTCCAAAATGAAGAAAAAAATTCATATTCACCATAGCGTCTTCACTTTTATAAATGGTGTTTCTTCCTGCAGAGCTTCTGCTGCAGTCCCTGAAGTGCTTACAAATTCTGAAATCCTCTCTTGGGTGACTCGCTGAATTGAAAATTGTGACCTTGAGGCTAGACTGATAGATCACTTCTTGTGTGCTCTGATTCTGTGACTATGTTGAATTCCAGAGAACAGCATCTTCCCTTTGCTCTAGAAGATTCATGCATCTCAAGGGTCTTTTCTTTTCTTTTCCTCCTGAGAGTCATTTCATGGATGTGCACTCTCTGGGAACTGAATCTAAGTAGAAACATATGGCTAATAATACAATATTTCATATGGGAAATTGGAGATGTGCCAAATAAGATAAATAAATTAAAGGATGACCTCAACCAAATACCTTCATGATGAAGAATGTATAGGCTACCAAATAATTTTTAATGAATCACACATCTTAGAAATTATTATTAGTTATTATCTGAGATTTGAAAGCCTTTTAGTTCATTACCTAATGTAATAATCTAATAATGATAAATTTCATTCTGAGGGCTATTAGGGGTTCTCATTTAAAAATAACAGCTACCCTGTTATTTATGCTACTCAGATTACCACAGTTGTGCTGGAGACATGGAGTGGTTAAAAGCACTTCCTGTTTAAGCATGAGGGTCTGAGGAGGCCTGAAGGACTACTCAAGTTCAATTCCCAGAGCCCACATAAACAGGTAGCATGGTAACACTTGTATATCTTCCCAACTACATAGGGAAACAGAGACCCAGAGTTACTAGAACTCACAAAAAAAAATACCAATCACTGGGATCAACAAAAGACTCTTTCTCAAATATGGATGGGAGGAGGAGTGATGCAACTGGACACCACGTTCACTGCAGGCGAGATACATGGCTTACTGCATGGGCACATACAAGTGCATGCATATCACACACACATACACACACACACACACTCACACACACACACACACACACACACACACACACACACTCGCACACCCCACACTAGAGAGAGAAATAAAAAGGTTAACCAAGTTTATAGGAGAGGAACCTAAGATGCAAGATGCTCAGGTAGCAGATAGTAAAGAGAGAGTCAGGAATAAAATATATGTCTGCCCCAATCAGAGATGTTCAAGTCTTAACGAATATTTTTACATAATGGGAAAACATTTCAATTGGCAGAATTACTCATCTGCAAGTGCAGTCACTATGATACAGGCCTGGAGGTGTGTGTGATGGTGTGCAATCTCCATTCCTCACTGTTCAGTTACTGAACCAAAAGTTCACAATGAGAGTTTGGTAAGTCTGGGAAATTCTTGTATTCCTGAGGGCTCACAAGCATATGTTCAAGACCTTGATATAGTTATTTTGTAAGGCCTGCATATTGCTGACTCTGCCCTGGAAGTACACATTCAAGACGACATGCAATAAATTATGGATCACTTAAAGGCTCAGCACAATACAGTGAAATGACAATCATCCTGAAAACCAAGGCCTTGCTGGGCAAACCCTATCCTTGGCAGTGACTCTCTCCTGACCCACAAGGCTCAGAGCTGTCATTGTCCTCTCTTGCCACCATAGCTCATCGGTCTCCAGGAAACCAGTTTTATTTATGCTCCAGCTTCCTGTTAAAAAGAAATGACTTGTAGGAAGGGACATCAGTAAGTATTATTAAACCAATGAAATAGCATGATAATGGATAAACCTGGGGGAACAAAAATGAAAAGGATTATGAAGAACAAATAACTCATATTTGATTACAGATACACGTCACATCAAGTAGTGGCTCTGTGTCATGGACTTGAGTAATTGGTCTGAATGTCAATCATTAAAAGAGTGGCTACTAATTTTTCCTAGGAAAATTAGTTCTGTCACGAGTTTTTATTAATATTCATGCATGCTAGTATTAAGAGAAAGATATGCTACACTAATTAATGCATACTATGACTGTGTGTGTATGTGTGTGTATGTGTGTTTGTGTGTGTGTGTGTGTGTGTGGTAGGAATCCAACTCAAATTGATTCAGGAAAAATTATAGCATTTAAATGGCAGGGGCAAGTCTGAGATCAGGACTCGCTTTAGGCATAACCAAATACATGTATTCAAATAAAATGTGCTGAACTCACTCTCCAGCAGTAGATCTTGGTCAACACAGTTTCGTTGTTAACGTAGCATCTCTTCCCAGGCATTAGTAGTGCTAAATGATAATATGCAGCACTAAGATGATCTTTTATAATGGATGTCAGTATAGACATTGTATCCTTTATGAAACAAAGGATCACAAACCCTGTTTTCATAATTGAGTTCCAGGAAATATTACATGTAAGTATCTTACTGGTCTCACTGTATCAGAGTCATGTAAAGAAATTGAAGTTCCCTGACATGACACTCATCAGGTTTGCACTTATTGCTAAAGTCCAAGGTTGAACCAGTCTCTCTTAAACCAAAGAGAAGAAGACTGGTAAGAGTTGGGAGAGTTGTCTCATCCACACCTCTGCCAAAATTCAGGTACCTTGCCAAGTGAGGGCAAGTTGAGGCTAGATAGGTCATATAGAAGAATGTTTGTACACATGGCAAATAAAAATTATATGTGTGTGTGCATGTGCCTGAGAGTATGTGTGTTTATGTGTGCAGTCTAAGAGTAATAATGCTTACTCAAAGCTTAGAAAGTCCATAAACACTATCACTTGCTTAGTTCAGGATTTACTGATGAGCACATTGCTAATGTTGTCTTCAAATAGTAAAATAACATTGCTGCGGTCAAGATTCGGAACTAAAAATGCATCAATTGGGATTATAGCCATGCTTACCAGACCTGCTGCCATATGAAGTCCATGTAACTCCCAGGCAAAATAAAGACTAGACCACAGAAATTCAGCCTGTATAAATGTACAAAAGTAGCTGATTACTCAGAATGAACAAAAATAGCAGCAGACAGCTGGCAGAGAGGAAATCAGATCTGGGCTGACATGATTTTGAGAAAGAAAAGTAAATTTCTCTGTAGAACTAGAGGCCTAGATTACAGAAACTAATAGCAACGGGCTTCAAACCCAAGAGTAATGTTGAGAGCGGAGGCAGCGTTCAGTATTCAAATCCTCAGAACAGGCACTGGTGTGTCAGCCCATCTACCATATCAAATGTTACAGGGTGTATGTTGTATAGTGCAAATGTTTCCATAAACAACAAGAGCTATAGAAGATCATGTGGAAGAAAAACCGCATGAATGTATGCAGCATGCTGACCCTGTCTCAAACAATCTACAAGGGACCAAACAATTCTCAAATCCCAACTGTCATGCTGGAGCTAATCTATAAGTTAACCCTGAGGCAAGCTTGAGGGTACTTGAAGAAAATTGATGAAAATCTTAGAACTAGTACATGACCATCTACTTAGCTGCAAGAAAATTGAAAACATAATGAAACTTGGCTTAAGTCACATAAATTAGCCAGTTTTCATGCATGCATGTTCTGTTTTCATCTCGTGTTAATCAGAACAGTGCATGGATATGTGCATGCCTGTACACATGTTGTGTGTGATGCTGCCCTTGATATTGTCAGTGCGTTCATTTTTACTTTTAAGAAAAAGCTTTCAAAATAAGGAATTCTTAAGGTATAATTTAAATGCAAGAAAAGAAAAAGGATTAAGTGCACACACTTTCATTTAGCAGGTTCAGCTAGCTTATTTGTGCATCCAACATAATCTCTTAAAAATTACCATAAGCAAAATATAACAGATTGTAAATGGTTTCTCATATTAACTTAGCTAAGTACTTGTAATCTTCCTAAGCATTATTTAACAGAACAAAATTGTGGAACAGTATACCTCCCGAGTTTGTAAGACTATTATGTGCTTGGATCATATATAGCAATCAGAAGAGTAAAACCAAAGTACTTAAATAACAGAATCTTTACACATATGTGGAGATTATTGTTCTTCCAAAATAAAAAGCACATTTGAGAATATTTAAAAATGTAATTCTCTTGATATTCCATTTTATTCATCCTAGATATGAAACGCAGTAAGGAAAAACAAACAAAGAAAGAAATCTCCAGGTTGCAAGACACTTCCTTTTGGGTATTTGAATAATTGAGTTTTGGTGAATGAAAAGAAAAAAATTAGACTTCAAATGTTGAACTAAATTTGAAAGTCTGATTAAATAAGTCTTATAAAACAGAAGGAAAAGAGACTGCATTATGATAATCTTCCAGCAAGAAGAGAACTAAAAATTCCTCTAGGCCAGTGGTCTCTGGATCAGCACCCTCAACATCACCATAAAGTATAAATTTTAGTTACTATGTTCCAACCAGGGCCTCCTGAATTAGAAATGTAGGAGGTGGATTTCTGCAATTTATGATGCAAGAAGCCCTACATGCTCTTCTGCTTCCTAAGAATGCTACAGAAACACTGGTCTAGATGAAAGGAGTTCTGATAGGAATTATTTACAGATAGATGTTTGAAAAGAAGCCACTCAATCTGCCTTATGTAGAGGCCAAACCCTGCATAGGACAGGGAGTGCTTAAAGGTAATATCCTGAGCAATCTTTGGGTAAAACCTTTGCTTTTTCCTAAGCATGTAGCTTATGTGTTGGCCAGCATAAAAGTGAGACCCAGCAGTGATTATAGTTTTGGATTGGACAATAAAGGAGAAGAGAATCCACAGATAATAGCAGACATATTGAGAGGATGAGAAACATGGACAAGAAGACTTGAAATCTGAGGACCATTGGATCAAAATCTGTGACGACTTACACACATGCATGCCTCTGTCCTTCCCTGTTGAAGGATAGTGTATACAAATTTCCAACAGCTCCTAAATATAGATCATCTGGAAGAAAGTGTCTAGAGAGAATTCTCAAGATAATCAAGGTATCATGAGCTAATAGAGTCTTAAACACATATGAGCTAACTTGGGCTCATCTATAGAAAATAATGGTAGTTACAGCTTTGCTTCTATAGTTCAGTTCACTCTGTAATTATTCATTTTAAATAGAGTTCCATGAAATTATATTAACTGTTTTCATGAAAAGAAATTCCTATGATTATAACTTTAATATATTCAACTTTAAAGATATGCTTATTATTCAGCCTTCTATCAGTGTGATAAGTACCTGAAGTCACCAACTAAAGAGCTAAAAGGTTTGCTTTGGCCCATATTTTCAGAGGCTTCAGTAGCTTGAGCCTGCGGCAACACTCTACATGATGGATCTTTAGTAGTCAGGGAATTCGCCTTGATTGTCACAAAGTAAGAACAGTGGGACATGAAGGAAACCAGGTCCCAATATCCCATATAATAACCTAAATTCTTCCCATTAGGACTCATTTCTTAATGGTTCTGCACCTCCAGTAGCCTAAGGACTACAGCAATATGACAGTGAATTGATTGAATTTAACCATGTCAACAACTGTAGAAACAATAAGTATAAAAAATTGTGTCTCAAGCTTTATACTATTTATACACAAAACATAATTAAGACCAGTATTATTAAGCTACAGAAAACTGAGATGAAAACATTAATACTGTTAGATAATTAAAATCAGGGATCAACTGAAGAGCAGCTTGGTTTGATGAGACCCACTGAGATGAAATGCTCTTTAAGAATTAAAGATTTATTATATGACTTGTAGCCTCACTGGTGGCATGGTTGGGTACAAATGAGAAAGAGAGAGAGAAATTTATAGAGGTCTCAAGGAGAGGGGGAAGTTTCCATGCCACATGACACAGCCTGCCTGCTAAATGCCACAAAACAAATGTAGAAAGGGAGATAAGGACGGCCTCAGGTCCTTCAAGGTCTCTAAGAAGAATGTTAGAACACACACAACCACTCAGTGGCAAGGAACCCATAGCTGGAAATGAGATCCAAGCCAAAATCCTATAGACACTAAGAATCTGGACTCCAAGGAGAAGCTTCCTCTAACCTTGGGTCTAAGAGAGGCTACCTCCATCATAATCTCTCCAAACTAACAGTGTTTATCCCATTTAACCTATGCTAATCCTACTCATCATTGGAGAATCTGTTTTTATTTTTCAGAAGGCAGCAAGAACCATGGACAACTAATTCTACCAAGACCAGAAACAATAGCTGACTCCCTGGCAGGAGATGAACCACCCCTGGCAATTGCACATCATTTATGGCCCAGGTGAAAGCACAGAGGAACTGATGAGGTGAGCAAAAGTGCTGGTTCCACAGGGAGCCTGACAACCTGTGTCAGGGTACTGGAGAAAGACACAGAGGATCCTCAAAAGAACCCTCCTTCTGCTCAAGACCAAGGCCAAGTGAGCAAGCCAAACCCCATGGCTGCATGAGCTAATTATCTTCCTGACTCCTCCACCCATGCCATAAATAGGAAGCAAGAAGCCCCTCCCCTGTAGAGACCTTGAACGTCTTTTTTATCTCCCATTAATTGCCTCCATGATTTCTCTCATGAGTTACTTGGGAGTAAAATTCCCCTTCTGAGAACTTATAAAAGCCAATCACCTCGCTTCACTCTTTGGGTTTCAGAGCTTCTCTTTGTCTGTGTTCAGCTTTGGACTTCACCATGCCCAGCTTCTAATATTAACTCTTCTAATAAAGCTTTAGTACTAAAAAGTCATTTCATCCCATGCTTCTCCATAAACTAGCCTGATGCTCTTCCTCACAACAGTTTTCTATCAGGCGAGGAGTTGTTCTGTCCTGTGAGGGTTGGGAATCACAGGAGAGCAAGGGAATTTAGTTCCTTCCACTGGCTAATGTGACATCATCTGTGTTTGATCAACTACCAAAGCTCACAGAAGAGTGATTTACAGCTTGATACCAAAGCCAACTGGAGATTCAGGCTCCAGAGACGGCTCAGTGCATACAGCACTTGCTACATAAACATGAGTACATGAATTTAGATCCCCAAACTCCACATAAAAGCTGGAAGCTGTAGTGGTTTCTGTAATCTTAGCACATCTCAGGGGAGGTGGGAGGCTGGGGGAAGAACTTCCCTCAAGAGCAAGGACCAGCTAGCTTGGCAAAGGAAGAGATGACCAGCAAGTCCCCTTCTCAAAAGAGGTGAAAGTAAGGACCAACACTGAAAGTTGTCCTCTGACTTTCCTGTGTGTGCTGTGGTATACATGTGTCCCCTTTCATAGACATGAACATGTGAGTGCATGTGCACACACACACACACACACACACACACACACACCAAAGACCAAAAACAAGCCAACAAACCAAACCCTGTGATCCTAAATCTAAAAATTATGCCAAAGTCACAGTTAGAATCTCAGAAATGCAAACATTGTAGATTAAATACTAAATATAGCATCTGAAACACAATGGAGTGAATATATATATATATATATATATATATATATATATATATATATATATATATATATATATATATATGATGATGAATGGACACAATATTCCACAGTATTCGGTTCTTAAGCCCTCACCTCTGAATTAGGAGAGCTTTACTTAGCGACCTTATCTAAAGTAGACTTCCCCCTTTTCTGCCTGTAACTTTAATCTGATTTATCTTCTTTTTAAGTGTACCTACCAACTGAGGAATAGAATATCTATTTGTAAATTCACTTGCTATTTCTCTTCACACATGTATAAGCCCAAGAGGACAGGGTTTTGTGTCTGAAACCTATTATTTCTAGTGGTGAATTAGCAAAAATCTTCTCCATGAATTTCCTATAGATATACATTATTCTTGCAATTCCAATGACATATTTGTGAATGAATCTTTGCCCAAAGCTAATCTCCTTTCCTTCTGTTATATAAAATTTGAGTGCAAATGAAATATTTCATTGTCATATTTGTAGTGCTTTATAGGGAAGTCTTTTAAAAGTGTGCAGGTGTGTCATTGAGATTTTCTGTTAAATATTCCATCCACCCATATTGCATTGTTTTACGACATTTTGGGGGGAGGCTGATAGGCTGTCACTTCAACACAAACTATCAGAATGACATAAAAGGGGAGAAGTTAGAGACTGCAAAGAGCAAGTTTAAAAAAAATACAGTGAGGGTGGGAATAAAAAAAAAATCACCTTTGCCTTTCAAAGATTTATAGCACCCTCTTGTGGTCGAGGTAATCCTAACCACCACTAAGCTGCTGTCAAATCAACCAGTGGTTTTCCAAACCACCTGTCTACCATGGTTAACCCAGCAGAGCACAGCAAGTTCCCAGGCAGGAAGCCAATTGCGACAGAGCACAATTCGGAAGGAGAGTAGAAAATGAAGGGTTTTAGGACAGCAATCTTATACCCAGCAATTCCCAGGAACCTTTAATCTCAGCAAGTTGGGAAGAATTTAGGTTCTTATGTGTTTTCACCCAGGAAAAGACATCTTGTTGGCACCAGGAGCTTCGGAAAGTGCCTGGCAACTCCATGCGGGTCTTGGCACTTTTTCAAAAATAAGCTACACAGTACATTAAACTTCCCACTTCAGGAAATCAGCTTGGGAGCATCCAGATCTTTGTTAAACCCAGATGAAATGCAAATACATCCTGATTGGCTGAGATCGGCTTTGGTGATGAATGTTTCCATCCTAAGAGGGCAACAGCCTCCCTGGGTCTGTTTTTGCTCTTTTTGCTTGTAGAAAAAGCAACTTTCTTATTCTCTCCCTCTCTCTCTCTCTCTCTCTCTCTCTCTCTCTCTCTCTCTCTCTCCTCATTTTCCTTTCCTTTCTTTTCTTTTAACTTCTTTTGATTTTCTGTTAGAAATTGCCAAACAGGCAGGCAGTTTTCTTCATTTGTTTGTTGCATCATTACTGCCCTTTGGGGGCATTTTAAAAAAAAAAACAACTTTTGGTTACCATCATAAATGTAGAAAATGAAGAGAATAGAAAAACAAGCAAAGTATTTTGTCAAATATGCTCATCTTAGAAACAGAAATATTAAAAAATTAATAATACAATTTTTCATTTCTAAATATAGTTTCAGAAGTAGGACTTATTCTTCCCCTATAAAGTAATTATTTGCTTAAATGTCTGAAACTAAAAACATGCAGGAAGGCGGTTTTCATTTCTTCAGTTATTTATTTATTTTTTGCTTAAGAGAGAGAGAGAAAGGAGAGAGAAAATAAGCCTGGCAAAAGAACTCCAGACACTTGTGCCGCCTGGTGCAACTGGCTTTACGTAGGTACTAGAGAATCAAGCGTGGGTCCTTAGGCTTTGCCTGTCAGGGCCCTAACTTCTGAGCTATCTCTCTAGCCCCTAGGATTGATTCTTAAAGCATGGCTCCACTGGGAAAAAAAAAACACTGTAATGAAATGAAGTCACGTTATTCTAAATAGTACATTATCACTTTACCATCAAACATAATTTAAAACATTTTCAACTTTGTTTTATATAGTAAGACAGAAAACAACACACATTTTCAAGCTCCATTCATGTAATAGTGGCAAGTGGGCACAATCAATTGACATTACACAAAAAGTAGTTCACCTTAAATGAATGGTCTTACAAGCAGCTTAGTGTTGCATATAATACAATAAATAGTTTAGAGTGTTGCTTTGTTAAATGTTCTTGCCTGGCCAGAATACTACAGTGTCATGAAATCATTCATGCTAACCAAATGTAGAGAACTTATTCCTGTATCAAAAAATGAGTAAATTCCCAGTCACCAAATCCCAGGCCTGTCAGAAAGAGAGAAGCTCATTCGTTCAACTTAACTACCTGATTATCCCCACACAGTGTAATCTTATTTTTTATGCAAAAGTGGGCTGCATTTTGTAAAAACAGCCTTGCATGGAAAATGTATTAGAAGAGCTCTGTGATACGTGCCTAATGTTTTTGTATTGTTGAGGAGTTTGGAATGCATTATTATGCATACAGATGTGCTACAGATCATTAAAGATCAAGAGCTATCAGACTGCAAAGTCAACAGAGTGATAAAAAATGGAAAGAGAAGTAGCATCTTGTTCAGAATAAGAGCTCTGAGGGACAGAAGCCAAAATGATGTCCTCAACTCCATCCCATCTTCATCCAACATGCTGATCAGCATTCCATACTGCCCCACCCAAAATTTAAAACTGGAGGGTTTACATTTAAGATTAAAGTGCTTCCCTCATGTTTGCGGTAGGCTCTAGGTTTGATTCCAAGGTTCACCAAAAAAAAAGGTAAATAAGTAGCAGAATTAATATTTGTATAATAATTTATAATATCTTTTTTTAAAGTAAAGATGCATAAGAAAGATGTTGGTATATGCACCTGTCATAGCTTGATAATAAACAATGAAAATCAGTATAAATTTGTTCATGGCAGATTAACATTATGTTCTATATAAAACAATGCAATTATGTAATTTATTAAAAGAATATCAACGAGTCTTTTTCCTATGTGTTTGCACAGTCTGTGTCCATGAATACAGGTGCACATGAATGTTTGTGCACAGATTTGTATTGTTGAATGCCTTTCTCAATTTTCTCTAAACTATTTTTTCAATTAAAACAGGGTCTTTCACTGATCCCTGATCTCATTGATTTGGCCAGGTTACCTCAAGGACCCACTTATATGCCATCTGTGTGACATGTTTCCATGGGATCAAAGGATCCAAACTCAGGCCCCACACACTTGCACACTATTGTTTTAGCAACTGAGCCATCACCCCTACCTCATTTAAGATATTTTGGCAGGCTTTTATTGAAAGAAATAGTTTAATAACTTTATGTAACATCGTAATATGTCAGGGTTAAAAATATTCTTCATTACAAACATAGATATACTCAGCAATTTGTACTTGCTGACATAAACATTATAACAGGTTATAAGGTTATAATATTTTAAGGTCCAAAAAACAAAGTTACATCATTTTATTATTAGTAATGCTAAATAAGGAAAAAAACAGAATTTTTTCATAATAACAATAAGAGGAAGACCTGATTCTAGAAATTTCTAGAGTTTCTAGTGTCTGAAAAGATGGCTCAGCAATTATAGGTGTTTACTTGCAAAGCCTTCAGGCCCATGTTCAATTTGCAAATATCTATAAAAAGTCAGATTCACAAGGAGGTACATGCATATGGAGTTTGTTTGCAGAGGCAAGAGGCCCTGGAACCTCAATGCCCTCCCTCCCTCCCTTGTCTCTCTCTCTTTTTATCTCTCTCTTTCTCTCCACACACACACACACAGATAAAAAAATTAGTAAAAGTATTTTAATACCTCTAGAGTTTTTAATCAAAGGGCATTATGTACAGTAGATGTGAGGGATATCATATAAACATATTTTTAAGTGAGTGACATGGGGAAAACATCAGATTCTGGTAACTTCCCATTCATCACACTTTACACGAATCTAACCTTTGTCATACTCAGGAGAACTAGTTCCTCCACAGCAGCAAGGATTTGATTCATCGTCAGAAAGACATCAACAAGTTGTCATTTGAGAGCAGATCTGTAAGCAGACACAGTTCCAGGTCCCCTGAACTGAGGTCTCTATGTATGTTTTCTATTTCACAATTACTGCAGTTTCTCAGTGTGAACCCCTGCTTGGTTTTCCAGTCAGTTTCTCTACTCTCACCAGTCCAAAGTCTACAATTGGTCCCTAATGTCTGCCACCCTGATACTGTGTGCAATTTTTAAAGTTACCTGTGTGGATCTTTGAACAGTGACGGCTTCTAAATTGTTCATGCCAGTGCTCCGCTGGGCTGAAGCCCAGTGATTTTCTCATATCCTTCCTGGAAAGTCCCTGACATCAGCCACTTGCCTTTTCCTGTCTTCGTCACATTTTCTCTGGACACCATAGTCTGACTGCTAAACTAAATTGCCTTTGGTGAGGAAAAAAACAAATATAGAGAATACAGAGTGTGCCTTAAAAATGGTATTTGGGCAAGTATTAAAAGGCAGGCTCATTCAACTTGGGAAAATTTAAATAAGCAACAACAAATTGAAGACCTCTCAAGACAAAATGATCGAAGATAGAGGGACAAGTGCAGTAGAAAATAATAATAATAATAGTAATAATTAATAATAATAATAATAATAATGAAACTTTAACTGCTACAAACCTGCTTACACCCAACTGCCTACATCATTTTTAATATTTGAGCTTTATTAAGGGATTTATCCTTGTCACTCTTGTCTGTCTGTTCCTGCATTATGATTAGAAATTTGGATGGAAATGAACCAGAAAAGTGTGTGTGAGTGTGTGTGTGTGTGTGTGTGTGTGTGTGTGTGTGTGTGTGTGTGTTTCTGATCTTATACACTCTATTGGAAATATTCTGTATTTTAGGCTTTTAGAATCCTGTAACCCTTCTTTCTAACTATGGGCATCTTGGAATCTTTTAGATATGAGTGAAAGCAGGGTGACCATAAGGCTTATTAACTAAAGACAAAGTTATTCCCTTAAGAAAGCAAAACTCTCAAATCTGTTACAGATATTAGGAAATGACTAGATATCTTTAACCAGTCTACAGTTCCAGATGGGAAGAAAAACCATATGAGAAGTTGCTCACAGATATATTAATATTAATGTGGAAACAAAGAAATTCTGGAGAGTTCTTAGTGGAGTTTTAAGAGAACAAACAGAAAAAAAAGCTAAAGTGAAAGAAAATTGGGTATTTTTGGAATACTTCTCAGAGTTCTGATGGAATATCTGAATACCAAGGACATGCCTTTAACAATAACCCACTACAGAATTTAGAAAACAGTATTAGGAAGTTTTTTGAAATCCTTAAGCAGAAACAATAAAAGTTAAATATAATTCTTTGGTAATCTCAAATCCAATTAAAAGATTTTGCGTGGAACATCAGAATTTTAGTTTTATAATTCTCTGGTTATAAGTGCACTAAAAGTCAAAAGTAGAATGGAAAAGAGAAAAAAAAATCAAAACAGATGGACTATCACCATCCAGGCTTGAATCATGGAGATGTCTGTGGACATGTTGAAAATCAATAAATGTTTAAAATCATAAATAATAAGACAGGCTGTTTCAGTGGCTAATGAGGTGTAGGAGAAAGAAAATGAGCTAAAAGAAGATGTCACAAATGATCTGTTGCAAAGTATTTTTGCATAGTAAAACTAATTCTTACAATAGTAAACACTATATAGTCCACAGATCTGGGGGTCAAAGAAGACGAGTTTAATTTAATATATCATTTAAACTTTTGAAAAGACAAGTGAACGTTTCATACATATAGCTTCAATGTATCCGTGGAACTAAGAAGTGTCATATGATATGTAGCCACATAAAGATATGTACCATTGAAACATCTAAAATAAATCATCTTTAGACAAATAAAAATGCATGGTATTGAACGTGCATTTAGAATGTCAACAGTTACTTAGGAAAATGTTCTAAAAAGCTTTGTAAGAAGTCATATCAGGAAGGCAGAAGTAGAGAATGGGAAAGAGAAGAAAAGAAGAGAGAAGAAAGCAAAACTTGTAGATAGAGTATTTGCTCATACTTGCAACAGTGCTTAAGTCTCAGAAGAGATTGCAGTTACTGTTTTGAAAAGTGTTGTAACTGTGAAAGAAGGCTGTCACTTTTGAAGTTGGAACCAAGTGCATTTTCTATTATGAGCTAGTCATGAACCCATGTGGTCAAAGGGGGGAAGATAATGGCCTCAAACTGTTATTATTGTCATGTTAGCAAGGGGTGGATTTTTTGATGAATAATTGCTGGTTGGAAAATTGATAGGATTTAGAATCACTTAACTATGAGCAGCTATAACATTAAAAAAAAGAATACATACTTCCAACACATAATGGTGCCAACAAAGTTCTCAATTCAAAATGAAGGAATGGGGGCATATTAAGGAAAAATTGGACTAAATAAAGACCAAAACTTAGTAGGGCAAATACGAATTCCATGTAGTTCCATATCTAGCATCTGAGAGACCAAGTGAATACCTCCAGGCTTGAAAAGCCTTGGGTAATTCCACCTCTCCAGGTGTTCAGGCTACACTTAGCCTTTATATAGGTGGGAATCGCCACACGTTTACAGCTCTTCTTGGCCTATGTTCCATAGTCCTGGCATCTATAACATTATGTCATCTCTACTGAAACTTGGGTTTCACCTTTACAGTATCACTTAGGGGCCTCCTTGCAAGGACGCTGACCATACCATACTTTGCCTGGCCACAGCAGCTTTCTGGAAATACAGTTAAATACCTCATGACCCCATCAATCATATACACATCATATTTCCAAAACCTTATCACATAGATAACACTGAAATTTCTGCTGCAAGCTTGAAAGGAAGTTCAGCCCCCTTAGACCATAGCCTCTTGTATGTCTTCTGGGCTGACTTTGGTAAAACCAATCCCTAAGCATTTGTATCAGAACAGGAAAACCTCTCAGTTGAGGCTTTCTTCTTTCAAGTGAATTTGGAATTTCACAAACTTCTGATAGGTATTGATTTGTCCCGAGGACTCATTTCCTATTGTCCCCATACAGCATAGGAGACATCTATTCAGTCTGATCACTTTTATAATTACTCCTGCTTTTTCAGCACCAACATGAATGTCACCTTGTCTTGAGATTCCCTCCGCCAAACACATTCATCCATTACCTTTAAGTTCAGCATCATTCAAGTTCACAGGCATAAGCCAGTTCAGTCAATTTCTTTGACAGTAACAAACAAGAACTGCCTCTAGCCAAGTTCCTGACAGAGTCTTTGTTCTCCTCCAGAACCCTGTGAACCTGGCTCCACTGACTATATTTCTCTCAGCATTCTTGTCTTTCAAGCTCCCACCAGAATGACCCAGTATTCAGGGCTTTCTATTCCAAAGTTTCCGAAGTTTCAAACATTTCCACATTATTCCTGTGAAGGTTTCCAAGGCCTATAAACTACGTAGTCAGCCTTGTCATAGGCTTATCACTTCTCAGAAGCAATTTTCTCTTTTTGTTGTTATTGTTTTTTGTCATTTTTATTATTTATTTAGTAGAAACTTCATATGAACAAATCATGTGTCCGTTACCTGTTTCCCTCCTCCCTGCCTCCTTCAACTGAGGGCCCTCCTAAATGGGATTGCTGGTTATCAGCTACCGTCCTAGTCAGTCACAGCTGCTGGGATGAACCTCCAAGCAAAAATCAACTACATAAAATATATCATAAATATTTTATGTTGATGCTACAAGCCTTATAATGGTTTTATATCCTACTAACCTCATCCTAAAATAAAAATATCATATGTCAAACATTTTTTATTCCACCTCACAGGGCTTCTCAGTTTTCACTGTGGGGTCATGAATGTACCAGTCTCTCTGTGTATGTGTTGATGGGGGTGAATTATGAAAGGATAATCCTTCCCACTGTGTGGCTCTTACAATCTTTCCCCACAGACTGCCAAAATTATCCCTGAGCCTTGAAAGTCATGTTAGAAATTTCCTTTAGTGTTGATCTCTCAGAAGCCTCTGATTTTCTGCTCTGATGAATTTTGAGTTTCCTCAGCATCTACAGCCATTTCCTCAGAGGAGATTGTCAGGCTAGCAGTGAGAGGCAGCATTCATATTTCATGTGCCGCTTTCTTCACAGTGTTTCCTGGGGTTTGGTAGATGTGGTTGAGATGATTGTTCTCATGTTAAGTTAATTAGTTTTATTTTTTGTCATTCTGATGGGTTTTGTGTCTCTCTGTTACTTGCTATTACCTGTAAAAGTAGACTCTCTAACCAAAGGGGAGAGCAGCCTGGCTCAAAGTGGATAAGCATAGACATTTAGAAGACATGTTGGCAGGCATACCCTCTATTTTAGTCAAAGAACAGTGGGAGTTTCCCTCTAGAGTATATGAACTTGCCATCCTTAGCTTCCAGCTTGGTTCTCAGTACAGACCTGAATTCTCTCCCACTAGACAGTCCTCAAATCCAATCATACATAGTTGATTGCCCCATAGTCCGTGAACCGCTATTGTACAAGTGTGGACATCTTGCCCGCTGGTTGATTAGGTTGCTTTCAGGATTGTTTGCACTGTTGATGACCTTTATCCTAGCATTTTCCAACTATGAGGGCTAGCCAGCAGGTAGCTGGCTTCCAACTCATTTCCAGCACCATTTTTCAACGCCCATGGGGACTTCAACAATAGTGTCTTACTATTTGGATCCTCTGGGTAACCAAATGTTTTGTCAATGGTCTACATAGTTTTGTTGGCCTCTTGGGCTTCCCTGAACAACAACTCACCATGGAGGGAAACCCAATTCTAGCACTGTGAGTTACTAATAAGACTATGGTTTTAGGGTTAACCTTTCTCTATCCTTTACAGGGTACTGTGCTCAGACTACTCCCTTCTCCTCTGTTAAGTGAATTCTGGGTATCAACTAGCAACCTCATGCTTCCAAAGCAAACACTTTACCCACAAAGCTATTTATCCACCTCTAAAATAGGAAAATATAGTAAGCAAAGTCAAGAATGTTATTAAAATTATGTAAGAGGATTCTTTTTTTTTTTTGAATATATATCTATTGTCCATAATGTGCCACACCATTTAGTGGGCAAACCATGCGCTGCCATCCCGAATTCCCAATTCCCCCCCTCCCCATCCCTGATCAGTTGTATATCCTCCTCTGTGGGCCGCCTGCATCAGTCCTTGTGGCAAGGTATCCTGTATATCTCAGTACTCATCCCAGTCTTCCTGGCCCAAGTGTGTTGTCACTGATGGGTGTCATGCCTCCGGACCGTCTCCCCCACCACGGCTCTCACAATCTTTCCGCCCCCTCTTCCGCTTAGTTCCCTGAGTCGCGGTGGGTGAGTAACAAGGCTGCTTTATTGTTGCGGGCTTAGAGGTCCCCGTGTCGAAAATCCCTGGTTCCCGTCTCAATGGCCCATCCTGTGTTGATTCAATGACTGTGGTTATAGGTCCCCTGTTCATCATTCATTGTCTGCTGAGTTCCTTATGGATCCTCCCTGATATGACTGTGGTGGCTCCTCTCCCGTCAGGATCTCATCCATCAGCCTAAGGTTGGTTGGTAAGGTTAGATGGGCCACACCTCTCACGTTGTATCCTGCAAAACACAAACACATTAGGCTTATCCTGAGTTGGATGAATGGCTGTGGCTATGGGTCCCCTGCTAATTAAGACAAAATTTATTCATTGTATAAGATGTGGTGAGTCAGTAGTTTTAAAGTGGCAGCATTCACTTTTTGCCAGCATGCAGTGATAATAATCCACCACAGTGCTTACTTAACACCTATGAAGGTTCAAAGAACAGTTGTGCCCATCTGCTCCTATGTCCAACTTTACCTCTTGTTTTGTATACATGCTGGCACCTTAATAGCTCTCGTCATCATGAAAAAACAATCAGACGGTTCCTCAGCCTAGTTATCACTTCTTGGCTAACAGACTTGGTGAACATTTTTTTCTGGTTTCTAGCTTCATTAATTTAATTTTTCTAAGAAATTTGTACTACACAATGTGTGTCAAACAGCTTTGAGAGGTAATGATTGACACTGAAATCTGAGCCTACATCTTTCTTCAGGCAATAAAAAAATGTTACTAATGAGTTACTATTAGGGCTTTTAGAAAGAATTTAACCCTAAAACTCTCCAATGTTGTGCTAGACTTCCTTATTCTCGGGCTATACTTCAACCACTTGATACAGCCCTTTATGAAATTCTGTGGTAGATTTGTCTCCAAATGCATGTGGGATGAAGGATTTTTTTCTTATTTTTTTCTCCTTGGAAATGATCTCTGCAGTATTGCCCTTCAGCTCAAGTGAGTGGAAGTGGAGCTGGAGCTGCGGTATTGAAGCCACTTGAAACACAACATTTTTATAAGATGCTTGAAATTTTTTTATATTCAATAGAGAAATGAAATTGAGAACCCAAATCATCTGTAGTGCATAGCTCTGAATTCCCTACACTCATTTTCTCTTTGATAGTAAAAAGCTGGCCTGTGTAATAAGAAGCATTAGAGAAAATTCAATTTACTGGTAAAGCAGCTGCTCGTAGGACATAGTGAGAGTGACTATAGGAGACAGATGCCTGGATTCTCTTCTGTGATTTCCTACTGACTTACTTTTCAACATATCCATACAATTAACTTACTGAGTCTTGATTCATCTAATTTTACTGTAATGGCCATTATGGAAATTTATATATATATATATATATATATATATATATATATATATATATATATATATATATATATATATATATATATATATATAATTTCTCTCAGTCATTTCTATTTCCAGAGGGGGTACATAAATTTTAAAAGAAATTATGACAATAGAAGTTATATCTTCTTTCCAAATATCTTGTCTTATTATCCCTCTTCAATCTTTGAGATGACTCATCAAATGATTCCAAACTATGCAGAAAAAATTGGCTCTAACCTGGCTGAATACTAGTCTATCCATGGTCCCCTGTCACAAGGACTGATCCAGACGACCCATGGAGGAGGTTATCCAGTTGAGGGGGGAGGGGAGGGCAGTGGGGAATTGGGGATAACAACTCATTGTTTGCCCACTAAATGTTGTAACTCATTATGGACAATAAAAAATTTTTTAAAAAATGGCTCTACATATTTCCTGCCTCATGTACACTGAAGCCTTGCTTCTAAAACTGAAAGACATGGCATGTGTGTAATGTACTGTGAGATGAGTTTATTGGGTAAAGAGAAATATTTAAAAATAGATGAACTGATTCAGATTTTCTGTCTTTGTTTATGGAGGCAAGATATGTAATATGTACTGTGTTATGAATTGAGCTTGCAAAAGCTTTGAAAACGTCTTTAGAATCTATATTTTGAAAAAATGTGTGTGTGAACTTACCATTTCTTTCTCAACAAATTTACCTTTGTTGTTACTGCTGAAGACACCACATTCTTCTGTTGCAGAACACTTAGAAATCAAACCTGAACTGAGCTGGAAGCCTCCTCTCTAGTAGCTAGCTTTCATAGTGCTGGAAACTGCTATATACAGACTTCTGGGGATAAAATCCATCAGTCTTAATCAGAAATGAAACCTGCAAACCACACAACCATCCAGGAAAGAAAAATGCGCGCACTGGTTCAATAGTGGTATGAATGTCAGCTACTCACTGATTGGATTTGAAGCCTGCTCCACGAGAGAGAATTCCTGCCTGGTACTGAAAACCTAATCGAAACCCCATGGTTGAGGAATTCATAGGGAGTCTTAGGAGGGAAACTACTAAGTTTGCTTGGCTAAAATGAATTTGTTGTGCTCATGTAACTGTCCTCTAAATATGTGTGTTTATGGCCAGATATTAGTAATACTATTAACTTTGATCACTAGAAAACTAGGGAGCCTCAAAACTCCTCAAAGTGTTCTGAATAAAAGACTATTGAGTGTGTTCCTCACTAAATGAGACATCTCTATCACACCCTCGAAGGTTGAGAGCATTGCAAAATTGAGGAGCCAAAGAAGGAATGATTTGGAGCAGTGACTTTGAGGTATGACAAGGCCATTGCATTTATGACTTGTAGCTACTTTCATTACCTGTATGGGTCCTGAACAATATTGGTTGGGCACACCAATTTTCATGGATAGTAGAGGACAGCAAGGCACGAAGCAAAAAGAAAAAATAAAATGAAAGGGTGTGGAGGAGGAGAAAGTGGAGAAGGAGAGGAGAAGGAGAAGAAGCAGCCATCATAGTAGAAGAGTGATGAGGAGGAAGTGGTCTGTCACCGGGAGGGGGTGGGTAACGAAAGAAGGCATCAGGAATGGATCGTGATCAAAGGACATTATTTACATACATGAAAATTGCCAAAAAAAATTTTAAATTTTACATTTGTTTCCTAAGTTATAATTTGCATTTGGGTGGTCATTGTAAATTAAGTTTTGAGTACAGTTGGCATGCAATATGCTATTTATGTATATTTAATATATTTGTATTTGCAAGGGTTTATAAAATTATGTACATATGAAACCATCCATCACTACAATATATACAATGGTTAAATTGATAATAGTAAATTTTTAAATTAATATCTTTATTGTGCCAAATTAGATACATTGTATGAGCAAATTTATGCTGGTATCCCCATTTCCCACCTCCCTGTCCCCAGACCAATGGGTATCCTCCTCATTGGGCATAATGGATAAGTCCATATAGTAGGGAATTATGAACTGTACTAGAGGTAGCCAGTAAAATATAAACTATGGTTAAATTGATTATAATAAATTTTGACATTAAAGTTTTTTTAATTTAAAATTTCATATTTTAGAATATTTTAAATATTTAACAATTTCATAGAAACTAAAATTCAGACAAAATATTTTTAATCTGATTTGATAATCATTAGCAAACAAAGGTATTCCAAAGAATCCTTAAAATGTTTTTGGGGAAAAATGTCAGATATTTTTTTTAAGCTTTGAATCTCTGTTCTTCAAAGATATCAATCTATTTTATTTATGATTAAAAGCAAATTAAATATTAACTTATTAACATCCAAAATTCTAAAGTCGTTCCCTTATATCTAGAGTCCCTGATAATATATATTCCAGACAGTGTGTCTCTCAGAATAGAGTGAATTGCTCTTCCAGGTAAATGATTATTGCTCTGTTCCCATCCTCACTTTACCATGGTCTCCAAAGCAAGTAAAATGGCAGCAATTTCAAAAAAAGTGCTACACTTGTGTACAATACTGTCCATTATAGGTTTGTTTCCCTCCTGATCACATGATTATCCAGTAATTGTAGCTTATTGCTACTGCCAGGAATTCCTAAAAAAAAAATGTACTACAGCGATTTTCTAGCCTGGGAAAAAGTCAAAATTAAAATGAGGACTTATATTTAGCATGCATTGTTTTTGAGCCATCTTAAAGTCCCCCACTATCACCAAATCTATGTCTAGTCATTGTAAATTAGGATTATTTGCATTAGGTTTCCAGTATTTTTTTTCTTTTTTGATTACTTAAAGAATGATGTGGTCATCAAATTGCAAGCTTTTCACTCAAATTCTGATAACAGTCACGTATATTTCAGAAGGTGTTAAAATGAGAAGAGTCTAGGATATATGGATATATACTTGATGTGGAAAAGTAATTATAAACTTTTGTTTATAAACATTATAATGAACATCTATTAAATTATTTGAGTAATACATAAAATGAAAATATGGAACACAATTTCGTATATTTTTGTGTCTTTCTGAAATACATGATTTTACTCAAATAACATAAAAATTGATATAAAATATGGCTCCATATTTTATAAACAAAAATTAATCTTTTTGGACGGAGATACCCATGAGAAAAAATATTTTTCCCTTAATGCTTGTCATGGTTTGATCCAGGTGTCCCCCACAAACAATTGAATGTGTTCTGATAGATCGATCCTCAGCTGATGGCAGTTTGGGTTTTACAACCTCGATGAAGCTGTGTTGTTGGGGGTGGGCTTATGGGGGTTATAAGCCAGCTTCCCCTTGCTAGTATTTGGCACACCTTCCTGCTGCTGTTTGCAGTGCTGTGGCAGAG